>OZ022264.1:195655431-195717931 GCA_963978885.1 Nemotelus pantherinus | reverse complement strand
CCAATCCCATGCTTAACCTATGCAGATGACCTGATAATACTGGGGGAAACGATAGAAGAAGTGGACTATCTACTCCAGAAGGCCGTTGCATTCTTCGATAAAAAAAACTCCTTAAAGTAAATGCAAGCAAAACTTTCTCGGTGGTAGCCTCGGTGGTCCCAGGTAAGAAGAAATTGTTCTTCAGGGCGGAGCCTTCATTCCGAATTCATGACGTGCCAATTAAACAACTACCAGTGGGCGAGACCTTCAAGTATCTAGGCCAAAAATACGATCACAGTGGCCTTGGAAAGCACCAAACCTACGACCTAAATATAGCCATAGGGAACCTTATGCGTGCTCCACTAAAACCACAGCAAAAAATGATGGCACTAACAAAACACCTCATACCAAGGTTTATACCCAGGTATACTGCGGTTAACATCAATGGTGGAACTCTAAAGGAAGCTGATAAACTCATCAGGAGGGCCGTACGGAAAATACTGCACTTGCCAACCCACTGCCCCAATGCCGCTCTCCACGCCCCTGCTAAAATGGGCGGCCTCGGTATATTATCTTTCTTCGGGACGATACCACTAATACTGAAGCGGAAGTTTGCGAAAATAATGGAACGAGAGCACGTTCTGAAAAATCTAATAACATCAGAGGCAGACTGGATATCGAGACTGCCGGCGCTGACGTCTACTGGCCAACTCAGAGAAAGCCAATCTCAGGAGTTGCAGGCATCATTTTGCGGGAATGGTATGTTCCACGCGAAAAACCATATGCATTGCAGCTCCTGGATACTTAATCCACCACCATTTTGGCAACCATCCGAGTATATCCGCGCCATTCAATCGCGACTAAACCTGTTACCTTGTCGAAGCATACCCACAACACCTAGGGATATGCGGATGTGCAGGGCTGGATGTAGGAAAGCCGAATCCAACAGCCACATCCTACAAAATTGCCCTGCCACACATTGGAAGCGGATCGCCCGACATGATGCCATCGTCGACACGTTGCACCAAGCTGCCGTCAAAAGTAAATGGACCTCGGAGAAGGAACCGCGCATCAGGGATGACGGCGGGGTTCTATTGAAACCGGACTTAATCCTTAGCAATGACAACTCCGTCGTTGTTTGTGACGTAGCGGTCCACTGGGAGGGCCCAACGACACTGGCATGCAGTTACGCGGAAAAGCAGAGCAAATATTCAACCTTACCATTCATCTCTGCCATCCGCAAGCTGCATCCAGGAAAATACATACATGTGCTGCCACTAATCGTGGGTGCTAGGGGAACCTGGTGCTCCCTCAACAGGCATATTTGTCATCACATTAATCTACCATCTCATCGGATACGCCAAATCATCGTGCACACTCTGCAGAGTGCAAGTCGAATACACCAAGACTTCATGCGGCTGGTTTGGAGGGATAGGATCTAGAAGTATATGCGTACGCCTTCGCTAAGACCTAAAGGAAGAAACACACTCAGTATATCAAAATTTATTGTTAAATTTAATGTACTTAATTAACGAAATCATTGAATAAAGTGTTCTTAATAGCCAAATGCCTCGTCATCTAATTAGTGACGCGCATGAATGGATTAACGAGATTCCCTCTGTCCCTATCTACTCACTCTTAGTTGAGCAGTCGTAGCGTTGAGACGTGTTGGCTAGTGTGATTAGATTGTGTTCAGAGTGTTTCTCGATTTTTCATAGTGCGATTTGAAAATAGTTTTGATCGGTTTTGTGCCTGAGGCCGACAAAACACGGATTTGACGGTTGTGTGGAAAATTTTCCCTGGAAAATTTTCCAAAAGTTTTCGGTTTTGTGCCTGTGACCGACAAACGCTAAAGACGGGTTTTCCCGCGAATTTCATAAAGTGACCGCAGAACATTCCCGCTTTAAGGACTTACTTTGCAGATTTACGTGGTGAGTTGTATATCATAGCACTTGCTCGGAAATTGCATCGTGGAGTTTTGTGTGGATTGTTGCATTGGTCAGAAACCGTTATTCGGCTTCTACACTGATTTGTGCCAATTTCTCTGTTGAGCAACTGCCATATTGCTCTTGAGTGCTGTAAGTGCGCATTTTCAGGATTCATTAAAAAGAATTTTACAAACTGAGTGAGTAATCATTTTATTGTATTTTATTAAATAAGCACGTGGTGCTTGGACATTTTTGTCGCTTGTTCTAGCGACTTGGCGTAGTGGCGGTGTGTGTATTAGCTAACATAGCTTAGGAAAAGTACCTAGTACCTACGGGGAAAAGCTTTTCCACATAATTGTGATTTCCTACACATTGGTATTGTTGCAAAAATAACACGTACTCTTTGCACGTTGTCGCTAATTGCTGCGACTTGGCATTAGACACTTGGTGCGTGTCTTGGATAGGAAAATTTGCTTATTTCCTGAGGGAAAAGCATTTCCTAAATCTTCGATAAATAGCATTTTCTTTGACGGAGACTCGTTGCACGTTAGGCACGTTAAGCTGTCGCGGCACGAGATCGCTAACTTTAAATTAGCGACTTGGAACAAATTGCGACTTGTTTACTACAAAAGTAGTAAACAAGATACCGTAAGGCGTGTGGTGCAACACGCGGTCGGTCACTTGTAAACAAGTTACCGCGGTTTTTGGTTGGTAAACAAGTTACCGTTTGGTACTTGTTTGCCTGGAATTTTGCCTAACTCCCAATTTTAACTGGGACTTAGTTTATTTTTGATTTTATATTTTTATATTTAAAATTTTTCTAAGTCCTGATTCTGTCTGGGACTTAGAAAATATTTTGGATAATTTTTGAACTTGGAATTTTTTCTAAGTCCGGATTTTTGTTGATACTTAGAAAAATTTCTGGCTTGCTAGAAATTTTTCTAAGTTCGAATTTTGATCAGGACTTGGAAATATTTTCGGTTGGACCGAATATTTTCTAAGTCCCGGAATTTTTCTAAGTCCGGAAATTTTTCGGACTTAGTGTATTTCAGGATAATTATAATCTTATTTGACGTATTTTTGAAGTTTTATTTCTTTTCTTCTTTTGCTTACTCACGAATTGTGAGAAATTTATTTCATTTTCTTAAGGAGTTTCAGGTAGGTGGAAATGCCGCCTCCTAAGGGAGCCAAGAAGTTGGCACAGAAGGCTGCTGGTGAGCCAACTGTGTCCGGCGTGTCCGCAAGCGAGGACGAAGATTTGGGGGACCCGGAAGCAGTCAAGAAGGCTATCCGGGCAGCGGAGGAGGCAACCAGGTCTGTCGGTTCGGTGCCTGATGTCTCAGGACCAAGCCGCGGGCTGGTTGACTCCTCGGTTGTCCGGGAGCTGGAGGCTAAGCTGGCCGCGGTTACGAAGGAGAAGGACCAGCTAATCAAGGATAAGATGAATTTGGCGAACAAGCTTTTTGTTGGGTCAGTGCAGGCGACGAAGTCCCAGAAGGCGAAGGCGGCGAGTATGGAGGACATGTCGTCGGTTGTTGTAACTGCGAAAGAGGCCCAATCGTCCATGAAGCCTCCATTGACCCCTGTTGTCATTAGGAGGAATAAGGGAGATTGGACCTCTGATAAGGAGTTAGGTTCGAGGAAGAGTCAGGGTGACTTGACCTCGGATATGGAGGTGGAGGTAGCTGGTGCAGTTGCCTCCAAGAGGAAGAGGCGCAGGAGGAGCAGTGCATCCTCTGCTGCGTCCATTGTTTCAGTTGAAATGGCGGAATCGGATGCAGCTGGTGTTGATACTCTGGGAGAAGAGTCGGATGCACCAGTTGGGCCGAGGAAGCAGGTTGCTGCTGGCCCCGTAGCGCGCATGAGGGCTGTCATCGATAGGGCCTTGAAGGCCTTGGCTGATGGTGGCTCGTCTGCGGCTATGGTGGCGATGATCGCTGACATATTTGGCGAATCCACGGGGATCCTTGCGGAGGTCTGCGCTCAGAAGAGCAAGTTGGAAGGTAAGGTCGAGGTGTTGTCCAGGCGGGCATACACCGACTATGCCTGCGGGGAAGGTCCCTGCACCAGCCGCTGTTCGGGGCACAGTTGCTTCGCAGTCGGCGGTCAATTTACCGCCAACTTACGCTGCTGCTGCGTCCGCCTTGACGGTGCAGGCGCCTACACCTGCTGAGTCTTTCTCCACGGTTATCCGTGGCAGGAAGAATCAGGCGGCTAAGGAGGTCCTGCAGTCTGTCAAGGAGAACGTGCTGCCAAAAGCTGGTACCCGGGTGATCAGTGTCCGTCCCACTAAGGAGGCGGTGCTGGTCAGGGTACCTACGAGGGCTGAGCAGCGTAAGCTGGTCAGCAGCGATGTGCTGAATAAGCACGATCTGGAGGCCAATGCAACGGTGAAGCTTGGCCCGAAACTTGTCGTTCACCGGGTATTATGTGCCATCAGCAATGATTTGCTGATGAAGCACATATACCAGGACAATTTCGCGGGGAAAATGTCCGAGGCACGCTTTGCGAAGAGCGTGCGTATTGTGAGCCGGCCCATCGTGGCTGGTGTAAATGCAGTCTCGAATTTAATATTGGAGACCACTAAGGAAGCAGCGTCGGTACTGTTGGCGGCTGAAAGAGTGTACGTACAGTGGTATTCGTTCCGTGTCACGGAACGAAACCCTGTGCAGGCCTGTTACCGGTGTCTGGGGTTCGACCATTTGGTGTCGCGCTGCCGGATGACCGAGCAGGTCTGTTCGCGTTGCTCGCAGTCTGGCCACTCGGCAAGTGGTTGTGTTAACCTGCCGCACTGTCGGAACTGCGCGTTCCAAGGTCTCCCTGCCTCGCATTTAATGCGCTCGCTGGTTTGTCCTGTGTACGCAACACAGGTGGCGAGGGCCAACGCGAGACATTAATATGACAGAGTACCGACTCCTACAGTTTAACTGTAACAAGTCTGCCACCGTCATGAATGAGTTGGGTGTTTATATGTCCCAGAGGAAGTGCACCTTTGCACTCCTCCAGGAGCCTTGGCATTGTAGAGGCAGCGTGAGGGGCCTTCCGTCCCACATGCGCGTTTTCAGCAGCTCGGACATTGCCAGGGCTGCTATTGTTGTGAATGATGTCACTGTTGAGTGCATGAAAAAGGACCACCTTTCGTCCGAGCTTGGTGTCTGTGTCTGGGCGAAGGGCGCTTTTGGGGAAATTTTCCTCATAAGCGTCTATTGCCAGTTCAGCATGGACATTGAGCCTTTTTTGTCTTACTTTGATGAGGTGCTGCCACATATTCGTGGTAGAGCCTTTATCCTGTGCATGGATGCGAATGCTTCTTCCTCGATGTGGCACAGCAAAATATCCAATTGGAGTTCTGCGCGTGATGCTATGCATCGAGGAGAAGTCCTGAGTGAATGGTTGTTGTCGCATGAATTGCATGTACTGAATGAGCCGTCCCATCTATATACGTTTAATGGACCTAGGGGTGTAAGTAACATTGATGTCACCATTGTTAATACTGCTGCCCTAAGTATGAGTTATTCGTGGCGCATAGTCGAGGGTACTGGTAACAGTGATCATGCGCTTATTGAGGTGGTGGCAACATCGCCTCAGGCTGCTGATCCTGTTGCTCTGCCCCAAACTAATGTGTGGCGAGCGAGGGCTGGCGACTGGGTTCAGTACGAATCTCTGATACAGGAGCATGCTTCGCGTGTTCCTTTGTCGGAGTTCGAGCTGAAAGACCCGGACGACCAGTGCTCGTTTATTGTTGATTGTATGGTGGCGGTTAACGATGCCATGTTTTCTAGGGCTCAAATGAGAACTAGAAGACTGGTAAGGTGGTGGAGCCATGAGCTCTCCCTTAAGCGCAGAGAAGTGTGGCGTTTACGCCGAAACTTCCAGCGCGGCCGGGCTCGGGGTGTTAGTGGAGACTCGTTGGTTACACTCTGGCTCGCCTATCAGCGAGCCATGCACGACTACCGTGGACTTATCACTAAGTCCAAGGTAGAAGAGTGGAGGCGTTTCGTCAGCAGTAACGCTTCGGACCCCTGGGGTCAAGCTTACAAGGTTTGTAGAGGAGTTGACTCTCGCCATACCATGTCGAGTTTAAATGACAATGGGTCATTTACCACGACATGGCGTGAAAGTGTGCAGGTCCTCATGAGGCAGTTCTTTCCTCGTGCTGAGCCTGCTGATGCTGCTTCTCGACCCCCTGAACCTGCTGTCTTGGGCCCTCCTGAGCTGCAGCGATGAGAGGTTGAGGACAGTGTTGGTCGGGTTCACTCGAGAAAGGGTCCTGGGCATGATGGGATGACTGGTCAGATGTGTAAAAGCATCTGGCGGGCCATTCCCGATTATGTGCAGGCCTTCTTGGGGAAATGTGTGCTACAGGGTTGCTTTCCTGCAGCTTTGAAGGTGGCTAGGGTGGTCGTGCTGCTGAAGTCACCTGACAAGATCAGGAGTCTTCCTAAGTCCTACCGGGGAATCTCTCTCCTCCCGGCACTTAGTAAACTGCTGGAGAGAGTGATGATCCGGAGACTGGAAGTGCTTCTGGCTGGTCGGATGTCTGAGGCTCAGTACGGCTTTCGCCCGGGACGTTGCACTGACGATGCGTGGCTGTTTGTGCGCGAGAGTGTTAGTTCCTCAGTGCATAAATATGTGCTGGGGATCTTTGTCGACTTCAAAGGTGCTTTCGACAACCTGAGTTGGCCAGCGATCTTGGTTGCACTCGCTGAGTGCGGATGTGAAGAGCTCCCACTTTGGTCGAGCTACTTCTCTGGGCGTAAGGCGTTTGCTCGTGGGGTGCATGAAGAAGTTTGGGTTGATGTTGTCAGGGGCTGCCCACAGGGGTCCATTGCTGGTCCATATATATGGAACCTAGTGATGGATCGTCTGCTGGTAGCTTTGTCCTCGAGGTGTAAGGTGTGTGCATATGCAGACGACCTTCTCTTGTTGATTGAGGGTAATTCTCGAAATCAACTGGAGGAGCGAGGTGCGGATGTGATGGCACTTGTTTGTGAATGGGGGGCAAGCGTGGGTGTTGGGCTCTCGGCCGAGAAGACTGTGGTTATGATGCTGAAAGGCATGTTCCATAGCCACGCTGCTCGGTCGAGCGTCCACAACCCGCTTATTCGCGTGGACGGAAGACCTCTCAGATATGCGACTTCGGTCACATATCTGGGAGTTATGATGTCTGAGCGGATGAATTTCAATATTCATCTTCGCAAGTTAAGGAATAAGATGGCCCTGCTTGCGGGATGGATATCACGTATCCTCCGCTGCAAATGGGGCCTGAATAGACGCGCTACGAGGGTGATCTATGAGGGTCTGTTTGTTGCCTGTGCAGCATACAGCTCTCCGACACTCTGCGATTGCGTATGCACTGTGCATGGTAGGGATTTGTTGGATGCATGCCAGCGGGTTATGCTTTATGCATGCTTGCCGGTATGCAGAACTGTGTCTACGGAGGCAATGCGGGTGCTTATGGGTGTCCCTCCGCTTGATCTGGTGTTTGTCCTTCGGGACACTCGCTACAGGTCGCGCAGGTCGATGCCCATGGGCAGCCACTTGCCTCCAGATGTTGCACGTAGTGTTGTAAATGCTAGTGCTGGGCAGCAGCGTATCTTGTTACGTGAATGGGTGGTCAGTGAATGGCAACGACGGTGGAATGTGAGTGAGGTTGGGCGTGTGACGTTCGGTTTTCTGCCTGATGTCCGGGCCGTGTCAGATTGTTCGGGTCTAGATTTTGGTCTAGTCTTGGGCTTTCTGCTCACTGGTCACGGAAGTATGAATGGGTTTTTGCATCCTAAGGGTTTGTCTACTAGCTCTAGGTGTCCTATGTGTGACGCAGACAATGAGAATCTGAGTCACATCCTTTGCTCTTGTCGTGCGTACGATAGACTCCGGGCGGTACACGGACTCTTAGGTGTAAATAGTGTGGATGGTGTCCGTGAGTGTCTTACCCACGCTGATAGATTCGATTCTTTGATTTGTTTCGCGTGGGCCGTCTTCGATATGCGTCGGAGGCGGACGACTGTAGGGGCTGCTTCCGCGCGCTAATTGCGCAGTTCTCGCGTGTTGCAGGGTTTTCTCCCAGCAGCAGTTTCCGTTTTTCTTTGTTTAGGGCTTTGTAGGTGCTGGATTCATGTGGTGATGGTAAGTACATATTTAGTTTATTTATATGGTGTTGGGTTTTATTTATTATTTTTCTTTTCAGGTTTTTCTTTCTTCGTCCTTTGGACAGTTTTTCAGGTTGTTGATCTCTGTTTTTCGGCTTCACGCCACAGTTGAGAGATCCCTTTTGGTTCGCCTGCTGGCTTCACTGGCTGTGCTAAGGTATTCTCGTGTCTGCAGGTCGTCACGAGGGTATAACCAAATTACCGGGGTTGTAAAATACCGAGGCCGCGGGAGGTAGGGAGCCCCTGGACTTGTGTCCAGCCCTACCGACGAAGTTGGCCCCCTAGTGGGAGCATCGCGGTGGTTGTGGTTGAGAACCTAACCAAGGGGCTGCTGTATTCCACTTAGGCAGCAGTGTCTTTGGCGCTTGGTTAGCCTGCCGGGGTTCGAGTCCCCGGAGGCGACGTGGAGCCGCGTTTCAGGCCGGGTGCCACACCCTGAAGTGTGGAAGAGGATCAGATAGGCCTCGCATCTGCCAGTATGGTGTCTGGGCCTGCTCCCCAGCACGAACTGGTAGACTGAGCAATAAGGGCTTGCTCTTGTTGCTCGGTCGCCGTCGGTTGACGTATTCAACCCGCCCATCAGTGGGTCGACTGGTTAAGCCATCTCGGCAGGTACGGTCGTTAAACGCAAGGAACATTCTGTCCCTATCTACTATCTAGCGAAACCACAGCCAAGGGAACATATTATATATATATAAACCACAGCCAATATATAAATATATATATATATATATATATATATATATATATATATATATATATATATATATATTTATATATATATATATATATATATATATATATATATATATATATATATATATATATATATATATATATATATATATATATTTATATATATATATATATATATATATATATATATATATATATTTCATTAAACACTATTGACTTTATTTATATATATATATATATATATATATATATATATATATATATATATATATATATCTATATATATATATATATATATATATATATATATATATAATATATATATATATATATATATATATATATATATATATATATATATATATATATATCTAATATATATATATATATATATATATATATATATATATATATATATATATATAATATATATATATATATATATATATATATATATATATATATATATATATATATATATATATATATATATATATTTCATTAAACACTATTGACTTTTCATAGAGCATTTGCATTACAATAAAAATAACTTGGGGATTCATGCGCCTAAAGAATTATAGAACATTATTTATTACCGCGAAAGAAGTCATATAAACTTGTTTGCTTTGCCTTCGTATAAGGTCTTTTAGCTTTTTTTCTATTTCTTAACTTAAACAATGTTTCAATTAAACTTGGCTGATGAGCTCCGACGTATCTTATGAGAGAGTTAGACAATTTAATGGCCTGCTGAATGCTAGGTACTGGTATCACCGAACTAACTATTTCAAGATCGGCAGTTTTCTCTTCTTCGTCGGTTCGAATGCTCATAACATCTTCTAAAAGTTATTCCATACGATTTCCATCGAAATGATAAAATTCGTTTGAAGCTAATAAATAATCTTGAATGATTTGAGGCAAGACTGAAATAATTGACTGTAAATTTACTTCGTCCTCATCATACAATGATGGCGTTAAGTTGAAACCCACTCGATGAAAACATTTTCTTGTTATATCTTCTGTCACCTGAATGAATCGACCTTATCGCATCTAAAACAGTTACTTTTCTTACCATTTCGTAGGTTGAGCCGAATTCAGTATCTATGATGGATATTTAGTGTAGCAAAAGATTTTTCCGATAATTTAGCTTCGCACGTTGGATAATGCCTTGGTTCAAAGGCTGGAGCTCAGATGTCAAATTTGGAGTCAAGAATTTTATTTGTACATTCGAAAAAGAGGTCTCAAGTTTATGATTTGTAGCATTATCCAATAAAATTATAATTTTTCTCCCTTGTTTTTACATTTCTTTATCTATTTTATGTAAAATTTCCTCAAAAAATTGCTGCTGTCAACCATGATTTTTTGTTCGATTTTTAAAGTGCGGGCAGATCTTACATCTTAATGGAATTTTTTTTAAAAATCCGTGCGGTTTTAGCTTCTCTCTTGTTGTACTACAGCATAGCAATATGCTCAGTCTTTCTTTGGCCAACTTGCTCCCTTTACATTTTTCGTTTTTTTGTCACTATGCTTTTGGCTGGAAGTTGCCTATAAAACAAACCAGTTTCCTCCACATTAAACTGGTCTTCGACCTATATTCCTCTAAAATGTCAAGTAATTTATGTCTTCAATGCGCCGGCTGCGTCATAGCCAACATTTGCACTTTCACCGGATAATACTCTAAACTGGATATTATTTCGCAACCAATGCTTTCACTTGAAGTAATGGGCCAGTCACTGGGATATATTTTGACGGGCACTTCTTAAAAAATTCTAGAACTTTGTCCTTGAAAGGCTTGAGCTGCGTTTTCTTCAATTTGCGTTTTCTTTCGCGATTAACATTTTGGTTAAATGCTTATGCTGATTAATCCATTCTTTATTCTTGATAATGTTAACGACTGTAGTTTTCACTATTTTATATTTTTCCACTAAAAATCGATGACTTTTTCCTGCGTCGACTTCATTTCAAATTTTCTTTTTCATAAGCAAATTTAGTTCTACACTTGACTTTCGTTTTTGTGCCATTTTCCGCCTAGATGAAAAAACCTTAAACATGAATACATTTCACTACAAATAATTTTCTACCAACTTAGAATGCAAAGCCAAACTGTAAACAAAGTAAATTTTTACTGTCTCGGTGGCGAAATTATATATATTCATTACTTGAAATTATATATATTCAATTGAATATATATAATAAAATTATATATATCCAATATTATGTCCGGGAAGTTTGTTCATAATTAGCTTGGATTTGCAGACAAAACCAGAGGTGCCGCTTCAATGCCTTCTAGAAGTACGGGCCGTCATGCTACGTAATCGTTTTAGCTATGACGTCAATGATTCTGGACATTGCTATCAATGCTACCTAGCGGACGGCATATAAACTAGCTATCATCTGGTTTATGACAAAAAGATTTTGCGCCATTATTCATGACATTTCAAAATTTGCAAGTGAGTTTGTAATAATGAGTTTATAATAATGGAAATTGTGTGAAAATAACAAGGAGATTCTGTAAACGGATAAGTTTAGATGTTGTACATCATTATAGGGTTGTGATTGAGAAATTTCTCTGATGCATACAATTATAAATGACTGGTTATGCAGTTTCATTGTTGGTAGGGACAAAATTGTGTTCGTCTCATTCAAATTTTTAATGTGGAATTAGTTCAAAACTTTTGTGAGAAAAGATCGTCATAAAATAAACATCGATATAATAAAAAAAATTATGTTTCAGACAGAAAATACACTTGGAAATCATTGATAAAACGGAGCCTCCAGCGTTTCAAATCATGATAAAACGGAGCCTCCAGCGTTTGTATACACTATAAGGCAATCCGCACACGGGTCGTTGAGCTATCGTCGTAGATGCGATATTTCTACGCTTGGTCGTCACAACCTATGTAAATCAATGGGTGACCGCTAACGGAGCGTTAGCCTATCGTGAAGAGTGAGAAGCGTAGTCGGTTCACATTGAGTGCGTCTCAAGCGTTGTGCATTGCAGGCCTCAAGTCGAATGAGTAGTCGTTTTTGCAACCGCGATGGATGACGGCAACATACGATTCGTGGGGGAGGTGGAAAAATACCCCGAATTGTATGATTTTACGACGCATACTGACGTTTTCTTGGCGACCCGTGTGTGGACATAATACGAGGATGACGGCACTCGTTTTCTCGCGAGCTTGACAAGTGTCAAACGCATCTTTCACGTATAGCATTACTAACGACCCGTGTGCGGAGTGCCTAAGCAGTTTAAAATGGGTAAGACAATTATGAAAATAAACACACAGGTTGTAATTTTTATACTCAGCAGATAATCAATCAGCTGGCGGAAGGAATACGTGAGACGAAGGGAAATCATTTAGAACGACATTTTCAACTGTACCCATGGTTAGGTTAGGTTAGGTTGAGATGGCTGCCGATCTTCAGAGAACTGACGACCGGCACACATAGGCACAAGAGAGGCCCGTTGTGATACCATAATAAATTAGTGACTCCCTCCTACTCACTAAAATCAGGAAACCATCTGCTTCCTTTGATAAAACGGACTATCGCCTTTAAATTGACTGGGGACAGTTCCGTCAGATTTGAGAGAAAGGGTGCACCAAGTGCCGCCAACCTTCTCCTTGCCAAAGCCGGGCACTGGCACATGAGATGGAGGACGGATTCCTCCTCATCCTCAGAGCCACAACTCCGACAAAAATCGTTAAACTCTACGCCCAGTCGTTGCGCGTGCCGCCCTATGAGGCAGTGGCCAGTTAACACACCGACAGTGCAACGCAGAGCGCTTCGAGTTAAGCCTAAAAGCTGCCTGGTGCGATGCGCATCCATGGATAACCAGGACTGCCTTGCTATCGCACAGGATGATTCCTCTGCCCAGGACTTCCTAGCGTCCTCAAGATATTTTTGCCTGATGGCCAATTTCACCGATGCCATCGGTATTCCTATTGTGGAGCAAGAGACCTCCGGTAACAAGGTTCCAAGCCTTGCTAGCTCATCGGCCTCACAGTTGCCCTGAAACCCCCTATGTCCAGGTACTCAAATCAATTGAACAACCGAATGTCTCGATATCTCCCTAAGAGATGCACGGCATTCAGCAACAATGATGGACACTGTACAAGGACCAGCAAGGGACCTAATAGCCGCTTGGCTGTCTGTGAAAATACCAATATTGACCCCGTATATTCGATTACACAGAAGCCAGTCGATAGCCTGAAAAATAGCCGCAACCTCTGCCTGAAAGACACTACAGTGGTCTGGCAGACGGAGGGACAGCTTAAGATTCAGCTCGTCCGAGTATACTCCACACCCGACTCTGTTGTTAAGCTTAGAGCCGTCGGTGTACACATGGACAAGCCCACTTTCGAGGGTGACGCCATCACGCCATTCATCCCTACCAGGAATGCGAGTTGTGAACTCCAGATCTAGTAGGCATTGCGGTGCGATGTAGTCAACACCCGCTGGAGCGGGAACTCCCTCGGCCAAAATTCTCGCATGGCCGACTTCTGTTCTATTCCATGCCGAGATGCAATTAAGTCTCACAGCAGCAAGATTGGCTTGCTGTAAGATAAGTAGATTGGTTGGTAGCCAATGAAGCAGCACGAATAGTGCCTTAGTAGGAGTGGATCGGAGCGCTCCAGTTACCAGCAGTGCAGCCATCCTCCGCACTTTTTCAAGCTGCCGTTTGCAGGTTGCCTTAAGAGCAGCCTGCCACCAGAACGCTACCCCAAACAATAGAATTGGCTCAACCACAGTAGTATAAAGCCAAGCAACAGTACGAGGCTGTAATCCCCAATTCGCTCCTATGGCTCTGTTACAGCAGTAGAGTGCATTGAAAGCCTTCCGCGCTCTTTCTGCTATATTGTAGGTCCACAGCAACTTCGAGTCAAGGATAAGCCCTAAGTACTTGACCTTCTGGCTCAATCCAATGGAGACCCCATTTAGTTTGGGTAACTCAAATAAGGGAATTTTGTACTTTCTTGTAAACAGTACTAGCTCCGTTTTACTAGGATTCACATTCAAGCCGCACTCACGACTCCAACGTGAAAGAATGTCAAGAGAGTGGTTTAACCTCTCCGATAAAGTAGATAAATACTTTCCCGACACTGCCACAGCTATGTCGTCCGCATAAGCAATCACTTTGCAGCCGGCACGGTCCAGTTTCATTAAGAGAGTATTCACCGTGATGTTCCACAGCAGGGGAGAGAGGACCCCACCCTGAGGTGTGCCCGTACTGACTCCTCGTCTTACGCTGACATTCCCCAGGGAAGAGATTACCACTCTACTTTTAAGAAGCTGCACAATAAAAGCGATCAGCCGCTCATCGACGTGTAGCACCGAGAGTGCCTCAACAATTGCGTTACACTGTACGTTGTTGAAGGCTCCCTCAATGTCCAAAAAGGCAGCAAGCGTATATTCCTTTAGAGCAAGAGATTTCTCAACTTGCTCAATGAGGACGTGAAGAGCAGTCTCAACCGATTTGCCTCTGGTATAGGCGTGCTGAGACTGCGAGATCAGCACAGGATCTATTGATTTTTTAATATGGTAATCAATGATCCTTTCCAATATTTTTAGCAATACAGAGTTAAGACTTATAGGACGATAGTCCTTCGGCTTAACATGCGAAACTTTTCCTGCTTTAGGGATAAACACAACTCTAGTTTCCCGCCAGCTGGAGGGAACATACGAGAAGCGTAGGCAAGCTTTGTAGATCTCTCTGAGCCATGGTAGCGATACTTCCATGGACTGCTGAATGTCAGCCGCAAGGACGCCATCAGGCCCTGGAGATTTAAACGGCTCAAAGGAGTTTATAGCCCACCTTAGTTGAGAATTTGATATTCTGAACGGCGTTGTTGAGTTGTGAGCTTGCTCCGTTTGATGCACCGCTTCTAGAGGGCAATAATTGCCCGGAAAATGCACGTCCATAAGAACGTTTAGTGTATCTGCGCACGAACTAGTCCAAATGCCCTCAGGGTTCATGATGCACCCCATAGCCTTTGGTGTCGTGCTTAAAACCTTGCGAAGGCGATTTGCCTCGCTGAGACTCTCTACGTTTCCACAGAAAGATCTCCACGAGGACCTCTTTGCCTTGCGTACGGCATACTTAAAAGCCTTGAGCTTCGTTTTGTACATCGACCAGTCATTAGAACTTTTCGAGTTGTTGAACTCCCTCCTACACTCTCTTCGCAGGGTGCGGATCTCCATATTCCACCAGGGAGGCTTGGGATTCCCCCTGGCTATGGGTGGTTTGCACGCTGCCCTGGAAGCGGAATTGAGAGAACTAGTGAGGGTGTCAACCGCCTGGTCTAATTCATGGTAGCAGTCAATGCTCTTGGGAGCATTTTCCAGTGAGGATCGGACCATAACTTTAAATAAGTTCCAGTCCGTCTTTTTTCTGTTAACAAAGGCTACCTGCACATCAGAGCTGTGGCCAGCCACGTTAAACGAAATGTACCTATGGTCGGAGTAAGAGCACTCCTTTAGAACCCTCCAGTCACGGAGCAAGTGTGAGTGCCGCCCACTGACCAAGGTAACGTCAAGAACCTCCCTACGATTTGAGGTAATGAAGGTTGGTTCACTGCCAGTGTTGGCAATGGAAAGGTCGTGGGCAAGGATGAAGTCAAAAAGTTCCTCACCACGGCCATTTGTGTTGGAGCTACCCCATACTTCATGATGCGCATTGGAATCAGCCCCTAGAAAAAGAGGCACCCCCATTTTCATGGCTTCAGCCACAACACCCTTGACAATGTCGCAAGGAGGGCTATCTCCATGATCGTGTGCCATGTAGGAAGAAACAAACCAGTATGATCTCTGATCGATTTCCACTGCGACAGCCATGTTATCCTTGTCACAGAAATTGTGCAGTACAAGGACGTTAATGGTTTTCTTGGCAAGAATACAGACACGTGGATTGTGCAAGCCGTCAGGTACTATCAGTCTGTATCCATTGGTACGTAACCCGCAAACCCGGTTTTTGGCAACCCATGGTTCTTGGATTAGGATTAGCTCCTCCTCTGTCTTGGACAAGCGGAGCAGCAGGGCAGCTGATGCTGCTATGGAATGGTGTAGGTTCACCTGCAGTACCTTCACCATCATGCATTAGTTGATGAGGGTTAGGTCGAGGTCCTCCTCGGACATAGAAGCCTCCTCAACCCCATGCTCTGCATCCAGAGTCATGAGGTCCAGGCAGCCACCCAACTCGGAGGTAGTACCGATGCTAACCCCATCAACAGAGAGGGATTCAACATCCGATTCCACATCAGAGGTCGTCCTCGGACAGGCGACAGACTCTTCTTCAAGCGGCTCTCCGGCCTTTTGAGCCACCCGCTTTGGGTCAGGCCTTACAGTTTTCGGATCTCCCGAAACAGAGCTTTTTGGCCTGTCGCTTCGGTAGATGCGCAGGGTCAATGTCTCGACCCCATACCTAATAACACCCTTGCGGGCATCCAATACCGGTAGTGCCTCATCATTAATGATGAAAAGAGCCTCCCGCCGATTGTCAACTGGCTCGCCAATCTTGGCCACCCTCCAATCCCCCGTAGGAAGATCCGGGTTGAAGAGCCGCACTATATCCAGGACTTCCACTGGATCCGAATGGAAGCAAGGAATCCATGTCCTGCATCTTGGCCGACTGGGGATTTCCTCCTTAAGCACCGCCTTGATTTTGGCGCCTGGCCAGAGTTCCCCCAGCTCGGATATTGCCTGCTTGTAGAAATCGGCCGATCGTTGGTCTTCGCACGCAACTAGCCTGATTCCCTTATACCAGCCCGCGTCGTTCACCGTAGGTGGAGGACAGGAGCTGGCTTTCTGCAGCTTGCAGCAGACTCCGAATAAAGCCTGCCTTAACTTGAGCCAATTTTCAGGAGAGATGATACCATCTCCCTTGCTGGCATCAATAACAGCCCAGACAAGGCACTCCTTGGCCATTTCATTAAATGGCCGAGTTATCCCTGAAGGGGAAAGCTTTTGCTTTTTACAATCTTGCCTGCCCTGATTTTTCTGCTCAGCCGACCTCTGTCGTTTCTGAGCTAAATCTGCAGGGTTTAGAGGGAGCGTGTGCTCCCCAGTTTGTTTTCTTGCCCATTGAAGGGACTTTTTGTCCTTGTCGGACATTGTGTCAGGGGGGACATTTGCAAACTTCCTTAGAACCTTGAAGGCTGCCCTTCTAGTTCCGTACCCATGTTTGAAGGTAAATACTGTACCCATGTTTGAAGGTAAATATTCCACGGTATTCGAATTTTTCCAAGAGAATACGCACTTTCATTTCGAATTTTTCATATGTTGGGGCAAGTGATTCCTCCATAGTGAATATAGTGTAAGATCATAATTGTAAATACTAGTTTCAAATGTAATAGCATTCGCTGCCAATAGATGGCACTATAGCATGCTACGCGATCATATGAAATGTAAAAAAAGAAGAAGAAGAAAAGATGATGATGATACCATCATTCAATAAAGGATTGTGAATTCGAGCAGACGTGTTTTTGTGTCGTTCATTCGTTGAATAAGTGGAAAATTAGAGGAGTTTACAATTCAGGTGTGGGGTCCGGTCGTAATGAGTTCGAGACCAAGCACAAAAAGCGCGCCATCAAAAGTTCCGGAAAAACGTGGTGCTAAAGTATCGCGGACTACCCCCGCAGCACCAACACGAAAATCGGTTAAGGGTGTGCAGGAGAAAAGAACGACGCCGTCACCCAGAAGCACGATGCTGCCGCGTAGCAATAGGACGCCGTCGTCTGGTGAAGTGACGCCGTCGCGTAGTGATGTTATGCTGTTGCCTAGCAACACGATGCCGCCGCCTGATGGCATGATGCCTCTGCCTGGGAAAGTGACGCCGCCGTGTAGTAGTGTGACGCCGTTGCCTTGTGAAGTGACGCCGTCGCGCGGTGACACTATGCTGTTGCCTAGCAACACGATGCCGCCACTGGGTGATACTACGCCTCCGCTCAATGATGTGACAATGCCGCTTAGAAATACGATGCTGCCACCTAGAGGTGATATATCTCATCCCTGGTATAATTTATTTCCGCCACCATACCAGGTTAGGGAGTCGTCAATACCCGCTGCCCAATTATCCGCTGCCATAAGGGATGCCGTTTTGATGCCCGCTGTTTCCTTATCTACTGTTCCGCTGCCTGCTGAATCATTAAGTGCTGTCCACTTGGTCACCCGCCGCTCCGCCGTCTGCTGGCTCATCATTTGCTGCATCGATGCCCGCTGCCTTAAGATATACTACTCCGCTGTCCGCTGGTGAAACACTTGATACTCCGCTGTCTGCTGCCTCACCAATCGCCGCTCCGCTGTCCGCCGTCTCGATGTCCGAGGCCCCGTTGTATGATGTTTCATCGTTTGCCGCACCGCTGTCAGCCGCTTCAATACCCAAGGCTCAAACATCCACTGCGATGTGGTCCGCTGCCCCGTTGCCAATGACTTTCCATGATCATCGCGGACCCGCTGTCCTCTCACCATTGTTAGAAAGGAAGATGGTAGAGAAAAGAGAATCCTTGAGTGAGTTGAACGAAGAGCTGGAAATCTTGAGAAAGAAGCAAGAAATTTTAAAATTGCGGCTCAGCATTAAGAATTTGGAAATGGGTCAGGAAAAAAATTCACCGACGGAAGGAAAATCAGTGATGACACTGAGGGACATAAGAGACATTGTCCCTGTATTCAGAGGATCTAGAAACGGGGAGTACAGCGTTCACAAATTCATAACTGATTTGGAGGAAATATTCCAAACGGCAAGCTATAATGAAGCATTTAAACTAATGGCATTAAAAAGCCGACTAGTAGAGGCAGCTCAAGATGTTGTGGCAAGCAGCGCCGCTACCAATTATGAAGAGTTAAAAGAGGAACTCATCAAGGAATTTGGAAGACCGATGACAATCGTAGACATTTTGGAAAAACTGAAGGAGAGGACATGGAACCGAGAAGCGGAGATACACAGATACCATGCACAGATACATCTTGGTTATGACAGGATTGGCTCGCAATAGTTCACTGAAGGAGCCAGAGCTGATAAATTTAGTTCTTGATGGAATGCAACTGACTAGGGAAGATGCCACACTACTACTGGCTAACGCTAAATCCATTGATATGTTAAAGGAAGCGGTCAGTATCCACGAGAGGCGGATAGTGACCAATATGCAAAGAAGCCAGAAAATAAGAAGAGCCGAGATCACCGCTGTAACTGGTGCCCCACCCAGACGAGCTATAGTTAGCCGAACAAGGAGCCAAAGTACCCTATTAGATACAAACAGAGGGAGAATCAATGAAGATGAAAGACTGCGGCAGGTTCGCTGTTTTAATTGTTGTCAATTTGGTCACTATCAGAATGATTGTCCCTACGAAAAAAGGCCGATCAGGTCCTGTTTCCGATGTTGGAAGGTAGGGCACAATCACCGGAATTGCCAGAACCCGCCGAAGAGACTTCGACTGCTAGCAAACATGGCCGCTAGTGTCAATTATGAATACCAGGGTCCTGGATATGCAGACGAAGATGACGATGCCACGCTGATTGGAGATGATGTAACAGTTGATGCCGTAAATTATGTAAGTGTTGTGCTTGAATTCAATTGTGGGCTATTTAATAATTTTTTGTCTTTGCTTGATGCGGGTAGTCCCGTTAGCTTCATAAAGAGGTCGAGTATACCATACGAAGTCGAGGATAGAAAGCTTGCTAAAAACTTAAGAGGAGTCGGAAATTCGAAAATGCAAGCAGTAAAAGTGATTAAATGTCAAATTAAATTTAGAAATAAGATTCATCATGTGCAATTATTTGTGTTGCCAGAATATGCCATAGGCTTTCCGCTCATTTTGGGCCGGGATTTTCTGAAGCTTTTCAAAATCAAGCTGTGTGAGATTGACAATGAAGAGTCTAAACGTACTTATAAAACAAAAATATAAGTGTATGTCTCTGACCTCGCCTCGTTGTTCAAGTAAGCCCACATTTGATTCGTCATTGATTGCTTCTGATGTTCATAATAAGAAAAATTTAATATTCAAAAATGTTGAAGCTATTCCATTGGCAGGAGGGAATGAAGAAAAATCTAACAGTTTAGAGGAAAAAGATTTAGGTGAAGATACTGTGGGACTTTTAGCTTGAGTTGCTTAGGATACTGAATCATCCAGACGAAATTATGATTCAAATAGGAAAGATTTTAATTCAAATATTAGGGATCAACTGTCTTTATGTGACTTAGGAAAACATAACCATCGGTTAGATTTCGAGGAGGTTAATCTGAATATATGTGATTGCCTACCGCTGCATGAGAAGAAACGATTTAAAGGTGTCATTCTTGATAATTATATATGTTTGCCAGAAGGGGAAGTGAAACAGTATGATTACGAAATGAAGATCAGGTTGTTGAATGAAGCGCCCATTTATTCAGCTCCAAGACGATTATCATATATGGAAAGGTCTGAGGTACAGAAGCTCTTGGATGAGATGTTGAAGAAGAAAATAATTAGGCCGAGCGATTCACCGTATGCATCTGCGGTAGTCTTGGTTAAAAAAATGGAGAGACTAGGATGTGCGTAGATTATAGAAGTTTAAACAAAATAACAGCAAGGGATAACTACCCGTTGCCTCTGCTGGAAGATTGCGTTGGGTTTTTAGGGAACAAGAGGTATTTAAGTACACTTGACTTGCGAAACGGATTTTTCCATGTTAAGATGTCACCGGAGTCTATAAAATATACATCCTTTGTTGTACCACAGGGACAATATGAATATTTGAGAATGCCTTTTGGCCTAAAGAACACTCCATCCGTGTTTCAGCGTTATATATCAGAAATATTTAAGGATTTCATCCGAGAAGACAAAATGATCGTATATATGGACGACTTAATTATAGCCACAGAGTCAATTGATGCACATTTAGCAATTTTGGCCGGAATTTTAAAAAGAGCAAGTGAAAGAGGTTTAGAATTAAAACTGTCCAAGTGTCAATTTGGTTTTGCAGAATTAGACTATTTGGGGTACCGGGTTTCCAGGGAAGGCATACAGCCTAGTGGGGAACACATCCAGGCTATCTCGAAGTATCCTTTACCCAAGAATATTAAAGAGCTGAGGACTTGTTTAGGATTGTTTTCTTATTTTAGAAAGTTCATTCAGTCAGATGCTGAAATTGCCAAACCGCTAACTGCATTGACGCGTGAAGGTGTTCCTTTTGAGATGACAGATGTCCGCTGCCAGGCTTTTATGACACTTAGAGACAAATTGACCGAAAGCTCAGTGCTGGCCATTTATGACCATCGTAATGAAACAGAATTGCATTGTGATGCTAGTTCATTGGGATATAGGGCGATTCTACTCCAGAGACAATTTGACGGAAAGTTTCATCCTGGTATGTTCTTCTCGAAAACAGCAACCGCTGTAGAGAGCCGGTATCATAGCTTCGAGTTAGAGACATTGGCTATTGTGTATGCCTTGAGGAAATTCCGTGTATATTTGGAAGGTATTTCATTCAAAATAGTAACCGATTGTAATTCGGTAAGACTTACTTTGGAAAGAAAGCTTATGAATCCACGGATCGCAAGATGGGCACTTGAGTTGCAGTCATATGATTAGACATTGGAACATCGTCATGGCGTGTCTATGGGACACGTAGATGCCTTAAGCAGGTGTCATGAACCACATGCGACTGGAGAATTCATAGGGAAGGATAAGGTAGTTGCTGCGGTTGAGGAAGCAGAAGATTACGATGACCCTGATGTTGGATGTCGAATGATTGCCGCTGTTAATGAAGAAGATGCTAGTTTTCAGATCCAACTTACGCAAAGCAGAGATTCTGAAGTAGTAAGAGTACAAGATGCCTTGGAGAAGGGTCCCGTCGCTGATTTCGAAATGAAGAATGGATTAGTGTTCCGACGATTTAAGCACGGTCATCTTGGTATATATGTCCCACAGGAAATGGAAGAGAATATTATAAGAATGATGCATGAGAAAATTGGACATATGGGAGTTGAAAAAACTTATGAACAAACTAGGCGTCACTATTGGTTTCCAAATATGCATAAGAAAATTGAAAAATTTGTAAGAAATTGTTTGAAGTGCATTATGTATGCTGCACCAGTTAGAGCTTCTGAGAGAAATATGTATAGTATTGAAAAGAAGCCTGTACCTTTTGATACACTTCATATTGATCATTTTGGTCCCCTGCCCGCAATTAGATCAAAGAGGAAACACATTCTGGTAGGAATTGATGCTTTTACTAAGACGGTCAAATTATATCATGTAAATAGCACAAGCACCAAGGAGGTTCTTGCTTGTTTAAACCGATATTTCGAGTACTATAGCTGTCCCTGTCGTATTATCTCAGATCGGGGGACTTGTTTTACGTCAATAGAGTTTGGGGAGTTTCTGAAGGAAAAGGGTATAACCCACATTAAGACTGCTGTTGCTTCTCCACAGGCTAATGGTCAAGTGGAAAGGGTGAATAGAGTAATAAAAACTATTTTGGGGAAAGCCACCGAGCCGATAGAGCATGCTGACTGGACTCAGATGTTAGCAAAGGCTGAATACAGCATAAATAATACAAGCCATAGTTCTACAGGGTATAGCCCCAGCGAGTTGCTATTTGGTTTATGCCAAAGAAGCCCTGAAGTTGATGAAATGACTGAATTTATAGCAGACTTAACCGCGGAACCGGAGGAACGGGATTTAGAAGATATGCGAACTAAAGCTCTAGAAGCCATTAATAAGTCACAGCGATGTAATGAAGAGTAGGAGCACGCCTGTAAAGAGATATTTGGTTGGGGAGATTGTAGTTTTCCAAAACATAGACGTGACTGTACGGACGAACAAGAAATTTGTACCTAAGTACCGCGGACCGTATGTTGTGAGACAAGTCTTGCCTCACAACATACAGAATAACAGACGTTGACAGTAGCCAATTAACTCAGAGGCCTTACAATAGAATAGTGGAAGCAGCTAGGTTGAGAAAATGGGAAACTGTTAGGTTCAATTTGGATTAAAATTCAGAAGTAGTCAATAGCATAACATGTGTTCAATTTGATGCTGGTCGTGGTCGACCAGTTGTCAGGTTGGACGAACTATAAGATCATAATTGTAAATACTAGTTTCAAATGTAATAGCGTTCGTTGCCAATAGATGGCACTATAGCATGCTAAGCGATCTTATGAAATGTCAAAAAAGAAGAAGAAGAAAGGATGATGATGATATGATCATTCAATAAAGGATTGTGAATTCGAGCAGACGTGTTTTTGTGTCGTTCATTCGTTGAATAAGTGGAAAATTAGAGGGGTTTACAATAGGATCCTTATGATTTTTGTTTGTACCTTCTGAAGCTAGTTGGAGATTATTTTCTCAATTTGAAAAGCTAATCGTACGGGAATCGAAAATTGAGGAAATATTCTTCGATTGGGATTTGCAAGGGCAATTAAAAAACATAGATTGGCAAATAGTTTGGTATTTGGAAAAATATAATAATTTAATTGTTTAAAATACTTTTATTTTTATCGCTGGGGAAACATCTCGTTTATTCGTGGTTTTGTACGTTTCTTCAGATAAAATAGTTTATTATTACCAATAAACACACTTTAATTGAATTGTTTTTGTGGGATGATTAAAATGGAAAAATATTTAATTAAGTAGTTTCGAAAGTATGCAATGACAATTAATGATCCCCCACGTCAAGCAGTCACATCAGTCAAGTATGCACTATGAACTGATGGTTGATGAGAATCAGTGCCTAGTTTTGAAACCACTCAGTTAAAGAAATTTCCATTTTAATCATCCCACAGAAACAGTTCAATTTGATTCTGCTTTCGGAGGCTTATTCCGCAAAACGATCCAGTTTCCCGTATCAAATATTATCTGCTTTGATAAGCGTTAGAGCCGATATTTGTTGTCTGTGCTAATTTATAGACAAAAAAGAACCAAGACCACAAATTAAAAATCTTTACACTTTAATTGAAGACGAAAATCGTTGAATGCAAATCACTATACACAATTCATTTAACTTGTGTACAAAATACAACGGTAGCACTTGTATCACACAAATATCGCTTCAAATTACTTCGCCATGTAATTTACTCGATTCGCATTTAGAAATGACTGACTATCATGTGTGATGGCTACTAGGATTTTCTTATTAACACTTCTAATTGGAATTCTTTATGGAGATTCCCGTTGCATTATTTGGCTGAAATACATGATTGTTTTGTTTCACAATAGTTCAAGTTCATGTTTATCGAAATTTCATGGGTTAATAAGACAAAATGGAATTTATGTTGATGTTCATGCAAAAGTGCAATATTCAATAATAAATACTATATAACCTAGTTTCAGTTTATTTAATGTAGGTCTGTTTTTAAGCGATGGCTGAAGCATGAAAAATTAACAGAAGATACTATTTTATCTTCGTTCATGCAAGGAAAATATATTTTTCTCTAAGACATTAATCACCCCATACATTATGTCATGGCAGGCATTGAAATAAAATTACTTGTAATCAAACTTATTTCTAAACTTTTGTTTTCGATTTCACAAAAAAAAACATTATATAATTTCAGAAATGCCTTCTTACTACTTCTAAAAAATAAATTTTAAAGAAAGAGTACCGCACATTGAAAAATCTTTCTCATTTAATGAAATTTTTCAAATGCGATTATTTTTAAAAGACAAAGAAATTAGTTCACAACCTATTAAACACATATAAGGTAGCAGATATGGTTCCCAGGGCACTGAAAGTATTTGCTTCTACGTAATTTGACATGAAATCTTCATGGCACTAAAATATTGATGAAAATTTAGTTTCTTTAGTCTTAAAATGACAAATAACCATAATTGGAGTGATTGCACATACCTGAAACTGGAGTCATTGAAACTCAAATTGGAGTGTTTGCACATACGCGAGGCTTGAACATTTTTGGCTTGAGCAATTTCAAACTGAAGAAAGACTATAGAAACTAACTTTTTATCAATATCATAGTGTCATGAAGATTTCATATCGAATTGTATTATATAGAAGCAAATGCTTGCAGTGCCTTGAAAACCATATCTGCAGTAAACCAATGTCATCTAGAAGTCCATACCAGTCCAACGGAAAGCAAAAAGTACCACAATTATTTCGCGTTTCTGACGTTAAGTTCAAACTATTTTCCATGAAATATCATAATGATTTTGTTTTTATTCCAATTTCGCACACTGGTTTTTAGAAAAATAGTAATCGATGTTTTGTATCAAAAGAATTTATTTCGCAAAAGCGTGTAGAATCACCATGGCTTGACAATTCAAAATCCCACCTTGGGGCGATAATATTTAGATCCATCTTGTGTAAAACAAGAAGTTCAAGCAAAGTATTCGCAAAACAAGTAAAAATAGAAATAAGCACCCAACCTGCCTGTTGGTTTACTAAATACATATTATATTCAATAAAAAAAATATGTTTATTTACTCGTATATACATTATGTAACATGTATTAATTTTTTACATATTCATTGGTTCGGTGCAATTGGCCATTTTAATATTTTTCGAAATTTTTTCTCTGAAAGTAAAATAGATGCATTAGTTTATTTTCCACTTGTAAAAGCAAGAGCAACACGCACTGATATCGCTCATGCCTTTTTTGGCCTGCTTTAAAAAATTCTCTCTCAATATTTTTTCCATTTTGCTGTCTGCCAAAACAATAATGTTAAATAATACATAAATTATTGCAAGGAAGCAGTTGAATTGCTTCTTTTGAAATGTTCGATCCTTAGAGATTCCTGGCCAGGAATAATTTGTAAGAACTTCTTTTGTTAACATATAATCAATAACTTTATAAGAAATGTGATTTCCAACATCTTCCCCAGAAGTGCCACCGATTCTCGACAGCTGTTAAACCTGGCCATTTCGAAAAATGAATCATCACATTCTGTTTTGTTTGAATTGATTTTTAGCGTACCATTACCCCTTTAAAGTCGGGATTTGATGTTTTCACAGCTGAAAAGTGGATATTGCAGTCCAAACGTCTCTGCTTCATGCTTTTCCTTAGGTCTCTGTGTTGAAAACATACCGTTTAAATGCAAAATTTCATACATTTTCTCTAAATGTACGTTGATTTTTACTAGCTCTTCCTTTATAAACTCAACGTCTTTTTTACGGCTTCCCTTGAGTCCACTAGACTTATGTACAGGCTCTTTTTCTTTACTAACATTTCCATTATCTTCCATACAATAGTTTATCATAGTGTAGCGACACGAAGTGCGACCAACTTGAAACATCAATCCTCAAAAAAATCATCAAAGGAATCGAGCATTTGACAGAACTACAAAAATTATTTTTTCAATTGAATTTTGTTTTTAGTAAAAATTACAGCTCTCCAACCGTTCAGATCGTTCATACGCTGTTCTCTCATTTTACTTAATCTGAGTGATTTGATATAACTACGTGTTCGTGCACACTTGCACGACAGTGGTGACCTCCGACGTGATTTGGAAAACGTCATTGAACCCGACGTGAGGAGAAAGACCACAGTCTTCATCAAGCGATTACATAAAAAAATGGCGCCCAAGCGCGAAACCGCAGCCAAACCCGCAGAACGCTTATCTTTGGAAAAGGAACGAGCCGCCTTCGAAAGTGAACGAGCAGCTTTTGAAAAAGAACGGTTGCAGTTTGAAGTTGAACGACAAACATTCAACGAGCAGTATGAAAAAACCCATCGAGCAGTAACGTTAGTGCCATCAAACCGCCACAATGTTCGGAAACAACGCGGATATCATTCAAAATGCCGGACTTCCTACAAAACGATCCAGAATTGTGGTTTAGTCTTGTTGAAAGAAATTTCCAGTCGGCAGGCATCGCAGCAGATGCCACCAAATTCGGCCTGATATGCAGCAGTTTGAGCTCGAAGTGCTCTACGGACGTTCGTGACGTCATCATTAGCCCGCCAGAGCCGGATTCATACGAGGTATTAAAATCCACCATTCTCAAACGCATTGGAGCTACGCAGCAAGAAAAGACTAACCGGTTACTGGAACGCGAAGAAATGGGCGACCGGAAACCATCACAGTTACTGCGTCATCTGCGAGTTCTAGCTGATCGCAACATTAGCGACGACATATTGCGCACGCTGTGGATAAGTCGACTACCATCTGATGTCCAATGACTTCTAGCAACACAGCGATATTCAAGTCTCTGAAGATGCGGCAGAATTGGCCGATGAAATCCTGGCGATGACGCAACCAACCTACGAGGTAGCAGAAACATCTGCTAGATCACGCGAAGCAGTCTTCAACTCGAAACTGGCACAGATGAGCTCCGAAATCGAATCTCTTCGACGTGAGATACAAACTGGCACGCGACAACATTTTATATCTAGCCCAAATAGATCAACGCGTCGGCATCGTTCCAGCTCCCGAACGCGACGGTCTGATAATGTCCGGGGACACGATAGCATCTGCTGGTATCACTGGAAATATGGTGCCAATGCGCGAAAATCTAACTCACCATGTAAGTATCCGATGGGAAACGAAGCGGCCAGTCACTAATGGCAGCGAGTGACAACGGCCAGAATGACAGCACCAGCATCCATAGCCGCCATCAGCCAACCAACCGCACGAGGACAACCATATCA
Source organism: Nemotelus pantherinus (assembly GCA_963978885.1). Taxonomy (NCBI): domain Eukaryota; kingdom Metazoa; phylum Arthropoda; class Insecta; order Diptera; family Stratiomyidae; genus Nemotelus; species Nemotelus pantherinus. The sequence goes on along the minus strand of OZ022264.1, from coordinate 195,690,604 downwards.
ACCACTTTATCAGGAGTAGCTACCATGAGCTCACGAAATCCAACAGAAAACATCAAACAGCTCCACTCACAGCACTCTAAACCACGCACCTTTTCAAAATCCATAAGATGTACACTTAAAAGCTCACCCGAAGTATCTCAACGCTTATTCATCGAGGATCGAACCACAAGGAGGCGATATTTAATTGACACTGGTGCCGAATTGTGTGTATTTCCACGAGCTATGCTGAATGGCTCACATCAAAGATCCAATTATATCCTCTCTGCAGCAAACGGATCCACAATTGCTACGTACGGCCTTGTGACGTTAACCCTTGATTTGGGACTTCAACGAGCTTTCACCTGGAACTTCGTAATAGCAGATGTTGAAAAGCCAATAATTGGCATCGATTTGCTGGCTCATTATGGCCTACTAATTGATGCTCGCAAGAAAAGGCTACTCGATGGAACGACTAGCTTATGTGTCGTTGGTTTGCCGGTTGAAACTAAGTCATCGTCAATAAAAATCATTTCGGGAAATACGAAGTTTCATAAGATTTTAGTGGATTTCCCTGAAATTACTCGTCCATGTGGAGTTTAACGCGACGTGCAGCACAACACCAAGCACCACATTCGAACGATACCAGGCCCACCAGTAGCAAGCAGACCCCGACGCTTAGCCCCTGACAGGTTCAACGAAGCTCGAAAAGAATTCGACGCTATGCTGAAACTAGGCATAGCTCGTCCTTCAGAGAGTTGCTGGTCATCACCGTAACACATGGTGCCCAAAAAGATCTCACATGGCGCCCATGCGGTGATTACCGTGCACTCAACGCGCGAACCATTTCCGATTGCTATCCAGTACGCCACATTCAGGATTTATCGCAGATGCTGAGAGGAAAATCTATTTTCACGACAATCGACCTCGTGCGTGCGTACAACCAAATACAGGTTGTTACGTGGTCTCACTTTCTGCTACGCCTACATCGACGACGTCCTCGTTGCATTAGATTCCGAAGAAGAACACCAGGAACATCTGCGTATTCTATTCGAACGTCTTCGAAAGTATGGCATAATAGTCAATATAGCCAAATGCAAATTCGGTGAGGAAAAGGTGAAATTTTTGGGATACTCAGTATCAAAAGAAGGCATCAGCCCTTTGCCAGAAAAAGTGGATAGCATCAGAGATTTCCCCAAACCAAAAACGGCAAAACGTTTAAGGCAGTTCTTAGGTATGTTAAATTTTTACCGTATTTTCATACCAAAGGCAGCAAAGATACAAGCACCATTGAATACCCTGATTTGTGGTAAAGTGAAAGGAAATGCACAGCTGGAATGGACAAGCGAAGCAGATCGAGCATTCGAAGCATGCAAAGAAAGCCTATCAATAGCAACATTATTGGCCTATCCGCAGATTGACACACCGTTGGCGATTGTGGCCGACGCGTCGGATGTTGCAATAGGAGCAGTTCTCCAACAGCGTACAACTTTTGGCTGGGAACCACTAGCGTTCTTTTCGAAAAAGCTTAGCCCAAGCGAATGCAAATACGGAGTATACGATCGAGAAATCCTAGCAATTTACGCCGCAATCAAGCATTTCCGTCACATGGTCGAAGCAAGAAAGTTTACTGTGTTTACAGACCATAAACCACTTATCTACGCTTTTCGACAGAAACTCGAGAAATGCTCCTCGCGTCAGCATCGTCATCTCGAGTTTATCGGACAATTCACCACCGATATTCAACACATCGCTGGAAGTGAGAATGCGGTAGCTGATACCCTGTCGCGAATCGAACAAATCAACACTCATGTGGACTTCGCAGCAATGGCAGCCGCGCAGGACTTGGATGCAGAAATCAAAACGTTCCTAAAGCCAAATTCTTCACTTAAACTGATGAAGATACAAATGCCGGAGTCCGATGTAACAGTGTACTGTGACGTGTCTACAACAAAAGCTCGACCTTACGTACCAAAGTAGTTTCGTTTCCAAGTCTTTAATGCCTTGCACCACTTATCGCACTCGGGAGTCAACGCCACAGTAAAACTAATCACACAGCGTTATGTTTGGCCATCTGTTAAAGCGGACTGTCGAAAATGGGCCCGCGCTTGCATCCAGTGCCAGAAGGCAAAAATAAGTCGACATGTGTCAGCACCCTGTGGAACGTTCGCCATGCCATCTAAACGTTTTGAACATGTGCATATCGATATTGTATATATTCTTTTTTCAAACGGATATCGCTATTGCCTGACTTGCGTGGATCGTTTTACTCGCTGGCCAGAGGTGATCCCATTGAAAGATCAGGAGGTTGAAACAATAGCTCGAGCCTTTTATAATAATTGGATAGCGCGATTTGGTACGCCACTTCGAGTGACCACTGACAGAGGAACACAATTCGAAGGGTATCTTTTCAAGCATCTTAGTCGTTTGACGAGTATCCAGCATTTAACGACTACTGCATATCACCCTGCAGCCAACGGCATGGTAGAGAGAGCACATCGACAGCTTAAGGCAGCAATCAAATGCCACCAAAACGACAGCTGGGTGGATACTCTTCCGAGTGTGTTGTTGGGTATTCGTTCCGCTTGGCGAGATGACTTGCAAGGATTGGTAGCGGAATTAGTCTATGGCGAACCACTACGTTTACCAGGTGAATTTCTTGCACCCAACCCGACAAAACCAAACAGCAGGGACAGTGCAGATTACATCCAACGACTGCGGTAAGATTTCGAACAACTTCGACCAGTAAGTGGCTCCCGACATGGCGAAAGACCAACTTTCGTGTTCAAAGACCTACTTACAAGCAGCCATGTTTTTGTTCGTCAAGATTGTCAAAGAGGGATACTGCAGCCGCCGTATGAAGGTCCCTAGTCATCCACCGGACTGATAAAACACTTACAGTTCAACAAAATGGAAGAAACATCGTCGTCTCCATTGACCGAGTAAAACCAACCTACACAACGAGCATCGACACCGAAAATGACTGTCATATCCTCTCACACGAGCCTACCGTAGAAGCACCAAAATTGGAGGAACAACCAGCGACGAGTTTAAAGCTTACAACAAGATCGGGAAGGCGTGTTCACTTTCCACGTAAATTTGCCAGCTATATTCGTGACGACCAACTTGAAACATCAATCCTCAAAAAAATCATCAAAGGAATCGAGCATTTGACAGAACTACAAAAATTATTTTTTCAATTGAATTTTGTTTTTAATAAAAATTACAACTCTCCAACCTTTCAGATCGTTCATACGCTGTTCTCTCATTTTACTTAATCTCAGTGATTTGATATAACTACGTGTTCGTGCACACTTGCACGTCAATAGTATCCTCAAAATTTTCGCTTACATTATGAGAACCATCTAAGCCTTTCTCTTGCAAGTAATTCCCAATTTTGTTTTGCACTATTGAAGTTTTTTCTAAAACCAAGTTTCTATCGGGAACTAGAGCACTGGTAGCATTTGTTACGGGGTAACAAGTACGCGTCAATCGTCTAACAACGCCCGAATCGCGATAAGAAAAAAAAAGGAGGGGCAATCTTCCCCGGGGAAGACTGCCCGAAGAGAAAAACCGCGGAACCCACCACTCAGCGCAGTAGGAAAACGTTGTAGCCACCACTCGTAGGGTATTTAGGTTAAGCATTAGCGACTTAGCCGCCTTGTGTTTTATACCCGGCGGACAAAGGATGTTAAGTTAGGGGGACGAGTTAAGTACGCGGTTTGCGACGAAGCACAACGAATTTCTTTTATATCGACACAACACGCACCGAAAATTCACGCATGGAATAAATGAAAATACTCACCTAAAGATCTATTGGGAAAGATCATACGAAGCCTCCTACCGCCAGGCACCAACAAGGCTTGTGAACGAGTCTAAAACCCCGGAAGGGGGCTCCAATGCTACTCGTATCGCCACAACAGCTATCCGTCAACCACGTCCTGCAACGAATGGAAGTGTGCACCAAGCATCGGTACTTAGTGGCGAACTACTTCATACACTTACCTGAATATCAATCACTCGTATGTAAGATTTCTCGTCCACCAACAGGAACCCAGGCCACACACCAAAAATTGCCGAGCACTACGAATCGCACAATCTGCGGCAAGAAATGCCAATGCAACTGGGGAGCGCTGCGAATTCAAAGCTCGTATCATCCGGAGCATCATTAAGTCCAACGACGACCTGCAATCAGGGAAATTCCCCACGAAGCATCTGTTCGTTACGTGAAAGTAGAAAAAGAACTTACCTGACAAATACTCCCATCGAGTGGAGACCCTGCTGACCGCCCAGCCCAGTCCTAAGACAGGCGCCGCGGAAAGTTTCAAACTTTCAGGCCAGTGGAGGCGCTTCAAGAATCCGAACGTAAACAAAACACATTGGCGAATTGTCAGTGACCGTCCTGACAATCCCAACTGTCATCGCAGCTGTGGAACTCAGCTGAACAACTCATCAGCTGTTTGCTATAATATCATAATACCCTGGTTGCAGTACTAAAAAAGCGGGTTGGGTCTGAGGTGGCACGTGGGACTGGCCAATGACCCGAAACTGGAGGTTCAGTTGAACAGCGGGACCAAAGAAGCGGGCGAGCAGAAAAACGAGCGGGACTCGGGCATTCTGATTTTGGCTGCGGTGTGAAGCAGATATCTAATCGGAAGATTTTCTACTCAAAAACGCAGGTAATTAGTGGCGAGAAAATTCGTGGAAGAAATTGGGCGGATTCTGATTTCGGCTGGAGTGTGAAGCAGATATCTAGTCGGAAGAATTTCTACTTACAAACGCAGAAATTGTGAATTAGTGGCGAAAAATTCGTGGAGGAAATTGTATTTTCTGGTGGAAAATCCTGGAAGAAATTGTATTCACTAGCAGGAAAAAAAAACCGTAGAAGGAATTGTATTGGAACTGGCTAGGCGAAGGTGTACGATATCCACGGCAATCGACGAGGTGCGTAAATTGCGTAAATTGGAGGAAAACTGGCGTAAACAGCAGAACCGACTTTTGTTTTACATCTAAGGTTAGTGAAGTTTGAAAATACATTTAGCTGTCTTGCGATATATATATATATATACATATATATATATATATATATTTACATTCAGAATTCTAAAAGCAGTTATTGCTTCAAATTATTAAGCATGAATATACGTAGTGTGTCAAAACACTTTGATGAGTTTCAAATAGTTATTAACAGTTTGAAAATCAGATTTGACGCAATTATTCTGACTGAAACTTGGCTAGCGGATACAGACTGCTTTGAACTTGTGGGCTTCAATAAATTCAACAAGCCCAGTAATTACAATAAATGCAGCGGTATACTTGTATACATTCGTAATAACTATTCTGTTGAGGTTATAAATTGTGATATATGTGATGCGAACTCCATAGACTTACTTATAAATCTACCCACAAATTATAAACTTAGACTTACTAGTATATATAGGTCACCGAGCCTGAATCCTTTTAATTTTGTAAGTTCGCTGGAAAATTATCTGCAAAATAATCGTAGCTCAAAAGCCCATATAATAGCTGGTGACATAAACATCGATATTCTGCCAGAACGTTTAAGCCCGATTGCTAATGAATACCTAGATACTCTGACCCAGTTTGGATTTGTCAATTACCTTATAGGTAAGACGCGGGTGACGACACACACCTTCTCTTGCATAGATCACATTTTTTGTAAACACTCTAACGACTGTGTTTTTTCCCCAGCGATCTTCGAGACGTATATAACTGATCATTATACTACTGTAGCAAATCTCCAATTCTCTTGTGATAGAGACCAAACCAATGATAAGAAAGAATCTCACTTTCAAAAGCCTAGCATAGAACAACTAAAAAGTATTCTTTCTGAAGAGGATTGGAAGGATACGTTTCTTTCAACAAACGTTGAAGATTGTATAACCAAATTTCAAAAAACCCTTAACACTGCTATTAATAGGGCTACTACAAATTCTATTTCAAGATGCAAGCGAATTTTTAATCCAATTAAGGAATGGGCCACAGTGGGAATTGTTACTTCCATAAGACGCAGAAATAAACTTGCAAAGAAAGCATTAGCACAACCGTCCAATCAGTATCTCATTACATACTATAAAAATTATAGAAACAGTCTAAGTCAGATTATAAAACAAGCAAAAATAGCGTATTATAAGAATCAGATTAGAATCTCCAAAAATAACCCTAGAAAACTGTGGAAAGTAATTAATGAAGTTACTTCTAAAAGTAAACCATCAAACATAATGCAGAGTATACGTGATCCGACTGGTAATATATTTAATCATCAGATGGAAATATGTGAAATAATGAACCGACATTTTGCAACTATTGGGGAACAAATTTCTAGTTCAATCCTTCCGGCTGAAGTATATTCGGACAATGTAGAAATCTCAAATAACAATACACAAGTACTAACGGAAATGAGACCAATAGAGTTAGGCGAAATACTCCTTCATATAAATAATTTGCGTATTGGTAAGGCACCAGGCCACGATATGTATACACCTTTTATGTTCAAAGAAATAAGAAACTATATAGCTGAACCCCTTGCCTACATCTTTAATTTATCGCTCTCAACTGGAATTTTTCCAGAAACCCTTAAAAAAGCTATCGTCGTACCAATACACAAGGGTAACGACGTTTTAGACCCAAATAACTATCGCCCTATTTCAACCTTGTCAGTAATATCCAAAATCTTCGAGAAGTGTATAAAAACTAGACTAGTAGAATACTTTACTGTCTGCAATAGTCTAGCTTATAACCAATATGGTTTTAAAACAAATTGTAGTACATCTGATGCGCTTTATGATGTAACATCCTACATAAATGCAGCCCTTAATTGTAACGAAAAAGCAGTGGCCATTTTCCTTGATGCGAAAAAAGCTTTCGATACCGTAGACCACACTTTACTATTGAAGAAATTACACGAAGCGGGTATTCGCCACAGAGTGCTAGAGCTGTTACGATCATATATATCAGGTAGATCTCAGTGTGTCAAAATAGGTACGACCTTTAGTACTTCTCTATGTCTGAACTACGGCGTGCCTCAAGGAACAGTTTTGGGGCCTTTGCTCTTCTTAATATACATAAATGAACTATGTCACCTAGAAAATCATATGAAAGGGCGCATTGTAGCATATGCAGATGATACTGTATTAATGTTTAAAGGAAAGGACTGGCACTCGGTGACTGTTTCAGCAAATCGTGGAATAAAACTAATAAACGACTGGCTCTGTGAAAACAAAATTGCACTTAACTTAGAAAAAACAAAATATATAACCTTTGGCGATAGCCCTAACATGCAATTAAGTCTAGTTTTAAATTCAGCCGAAATAAAACGTACTCACGAAATAAAGTACCTGGGTGTCATAATTGAGGGTAATTTGAAATGGGAAAATCACATTCTTAACTTATGTCAAAGAATTCGGAAAGCCTATTATAAGTTTCTCATTCTGCGAGATATACTTGATCTTGATTTACTCAGATCAGTATACTTTTCTTTCATTCAGTCGACCATCCAATATGGAATCATAGTCTGGGGTGCAGCCTTTACATCCAAACTAAAACCTTTATGTAATGCACAGAGTAGACTGATAAAGCTATGTCTGAAGAAGTCGAAGTTCTACTCAACGTCGCAGGCTTTCGCAGATTTCAGTGTACTTACAGTGCGTCAACTGTATGTAGTTAGTGCTTTGAAATACGTATTTGCAAATATTGCTAAATTTCCACTATATTGCTCACCCTATACAACACGCTTGCAAATTAATTCCCCTTTAGATATCCCACGAACGAAGAAAACATTAACTGGAAGGCACATAAGTATCTTGGGACCTAGATTATTTAACAAAGTTCCTTCACAGTTGCGCTCAAATCTAGATTTGACTAACTACAAACTAAAGCTTAAACTTTTTGTCACACAACATTTTGATGTGTTTAATGATGTAATACAATAATTGTTCTCACATGAATTACACTAATGTTATTATTTAAATGAATTAAATGAATTAAATTATGAATCAAATTCAGACATGAATTCCAGATATCAATAGTTTTAAAATTAGCAATCTATAATTTACAGTTTTGGCATTGATACGACTGCTCAATTTCCCACACACAAGCCTTATGCTCAAGTGGGAAACACTTTATTTTAAATGTCTGTATGTAATTGAATTGTACACACATATGCATCAATAAAGTGTATTTTCTAAATATAGGAATGGGTAGCATTTGATTGAGACTTATGTAAAAGATTTTGTTAGCACTGAGTGGTGGCGTGAAATAGATCTTGACATTAGAAGCTTAAACGTAAAGAAGTAAGTCGGCGACGTGTGAAACGAAAATTGAATACTATTAATTAAATTCATAAAATTGTAATAGAGAATGGTCGTACTGGCGTCGGTAGTGTGAAACGAAATTAAACGTAAATACTAGGTGGGGTGAAAAGTAAGCTCCTTGACCACCAGAATGCGCTGCAATCGCCAAAAAGATTATTGTGCCTTATAGTCCATTTATATTTAGGCGGACATGCCAAATTTCAGAGCGACACAGTCATTTGTTTTGTTTTGACAGCCGATTTTTGTTGACGTGTTTGGCATCATGTTGAGTATGGATAAAAGTGATTTTCGTTCTCTCATAAAACATTATTTTTTGAGAGGCAAAACGGCGAAGGAAACAAAAGAAAAGTTGAACAAATATTATGGGGCTAGTGCTCCTTCAGACTATTTCGTGAAATATTGGTTTCGAGAATTTCGTGGTGGCCGAAACTCCACTGCCGATGAAGTCCGCAGTGGCAGGCCCTCCGAAGCGGTTACAGAGGAAAATTCCAAAAAAATACATGAAATGGTGTTGGCCGACCGGAAAGTGAAAGTGCGTGAGCTAGCAGATGCCACAGGGATTAGTACTGAGCGCACACGCCATATTTTGGGCGAGATTCTGCAGATGAAAAAATTATCCTGCCGCTGGGTGCCGCGCATGCTGACTCCGGACCAAAAACACGAACGCGAGCGCACTTCGGAAGCGTGTTTGGCCATGCTGAGGCGAAATCGGGTGGACTTTTGGCGTCGATTGGTGACTGGATCCACTATTTCACGCCAGAGAACAGAATGAGTGCCCGGCTATGGACTGAAGCCGGCACGAGTGCTCCGAAGCGGCCAAGGGAGGCTCAATGGGTCGGAAAGGTCATGGCGTCGGTTTTCTGGGATTGTCATGGCATACTCTTCGTGGACTACCTCGAAAAAGGAAAAACAATCAACAGCGAGTATTACTGCGCATTATTGGAGCGATTGAAAGCTGAAATCAATGCGAAACGGCCTCACATGAAGCGAAAAAAAATTTTGCTTTTACAAGACAACGCGCCGTCACACAAGAGCATCGCAACAATGGCTAAAATCAACGATTTAGGGCTCGAATTGCTTCCCCATCCACCTTATTCGCCTGACTTGGCTCCCTCGGACTATTATCTGTTCCCAAACCTCAAAAGATGGCTCATCAATAAAAAATTCAGCTCGCGCGAGGAGATCATCGACGCCGCGGAGGAGTATTTTGCAGGCCTCCCGGAAAATTACTTTTCGGACGGGATCAAAAAGTTGGAAAATCGCTGGAATAAGTGTATCGACCTAAAAGGGGACTACGTTGAATAAAATTTAAAAAAAAATTTAAAAAAAACATTTTTTCATTCCCAAGGAGCTTACTTTTCACCCCACCTAGTAATTAAGCTCATATGTTGTAAAAGAGAATGGTCGTACTGGCATCGGAAGTATGAAACGAAATTGAACGTTAATAATTTAAATTCGTAGATTGTGTTAGAGAGAGGTCGTACCGGCGTCGGGGGTCGCGACTATAGGCATACTGTACAGTAACATAGCGTAGAAGATTTATTGCGAGTTAGGGCCTGATTGTGTCAAATAAAGTAAACATCCTGAATTTGTGATTCGTGTTAGTGATTTGCGTTAGGCGGAACAAGCGGCCGAGTGGGTGTAGGCGAAGTTCGGGGAAAGATACTTGGGCTGCAACTCGACCAGAAGTAAGGGGGTGGTGAAAGCCCCTAAGTACATTGGGTCTTCCTCGGGGAAGTAATATTGACCCCGAGTTTAGGGGTGTAATTGAGGGCAAGAAGTTAGACGTTATCCGGCGAGCCGAGTCTTGCTCGCGGCTCTAGAGGCTCAAATTCGGGGTGAGCAAGTGGCGCCCACGACCCGTCTTCGACGAGTTGGACCGGTACCCAAAAGGAGCCTCAGCCGGATATCCTCCCTAGGCTGGGAGGGTAACACATTCATTTTCTGATTAGTTTGTTTTTTTTTTTTGCCAAATAATTAGAAAATAGCCTAAAACTCAAGAGGAAAAATCTAAAAAAAAAAAGTCAATAAAAGTCGGGTATTTAACTCACATTTCTTCCGCATCACTGTCGCAACATTTTCTCTTATTTCATTGCCTCGTCAAACGTTGGTGTGTTGGCAAATTTCACAACACAATCATAAGATGATCATGTATCATTGGAACAACTAGTTGAATTTTCGCGTATTGCTTCACGTGCAGAGTAAATTAGCTGTTCCGGCCATTTTAAAATGTTTTTAGATTCTCACGCACAAGAAATGGCGGTCAAAAAAATTTACTACTTTAAATGACATTAATCGCACTTTTTGTTTAATGTTTACAATAAACTTACACGTCGCTACCACTTCGTTCGATAACGGAAGGAAAACTGTGCAGAAAGTTCCAATTGCCACTTTACAGTAGCAGTTGGGTCAATAAAGAATCAAAGTAGACATCATAGTAGGTCATCGGGACTATAAAGTTATGTTTGCTACCATAGAGTGGCATTTTTTCAGATGTGTGGTTATAGATACCATATAAGTAGTTGCAATGGTTACGTGATCGGAAATATCGTGCAGGTAATGGGAACTATGAAGTAAAATTATGAAGTAACAATGAGTTCATAAAGACAGATCAGCACTCGGCCATTTTTTTATGGCTGAATTATGAAGGTCCAAGGAAAATTTCTTTTATTGATAGACACCAAATGTGCTCTGATGGAAAAATAACCTAAATTTAGTGCAGGGACGTACAGACGGTATTGATACGAACAAAAAAAAAACTGAAAAACAAACAATTTTTTTAACATGAAATCTAAGTTTGTTGTATTTTCGCCAAAATCCTTTTTTTAATTTTAACACGTTGCTCAGGCGCACTACAATTTCCGGTCCTATAATGTGAATATCTACGATGAATTTTAGTTTGTAGGTCATTTTGGCTATGAAATTTGGAATATTGTTAGAATAAGTTAAATATGCATATAAGATAAAACCAAAAACTTAAGCAAATTTCACGCATTGCTATTTTTTCAAGCCCAGAGCATTATTTTCATTACAATCGCATTTTTTTTTTAACTTTATTTACATAAGCTCGGTCACTGTCGCAATATTGCATTGTTGACAATTAATGAAACACGCGATCAAGGTTCATCAGCTCTGGTTAATAAGCGAAATTGTAAATATTGCTTATGAAGCATCAGCAATATGAAATCGCTTCAATTAACGTAAGGTCCAATGTACGAATTTTATAATTGCTATAAATACAAAACATTATATCGAATAAAGTCATTCTAGCAATAAACCTCAGGTGAGTTTTATTAGTGGAGAAAACATTGGGTCTTCTAAAGAGACAAATCTCTTTTCTTAACATTTTGGTGACCCCGACGATTGCATTCGGGCATCGACATGGAATCAACATTGGCGGACAAATCAAACTTGGAGGAGCTATCGAGCAAATAGTAAGGAGCTACCGGAACGAGGCACCGGAGAAGAAGAACGCCAACTATTTGAACGATAGGATAGATCAGCTGACGAAAAAATGGAAGGAATTCGAGAAAAACAACTCTACATTACAAAAATGGGAAAAAGAATACTCCGAGGTGCACTTATTTAAAAGTTACTATTACGGACAAGTGAAGAGATTGGTGAGCAGTCTCATAGAAGAAATGAACGGTCTGTTGAAGATAATAGCTTCAAAACCATCGAGCAGTGATGCAGAAAAACAGGGCGCTACCGAGCAGCATGAAGTAGTCAAAGAGCAATCAGATGGTAAGAGCAGCATGTTGATACGCTGCATGAACATCATGATTCAAACTTTGCAGAGCTTATTGAAAAGGACAGAAGACAGATTGATTACGAATCAACCAGCTGAATTCAAGGAAAGTCAGCTGCATTCAATCAAAAAGCAATGGGAGCCCATCCAAACAAAACATCATCAAATTCTTGACAAACCTGACCTTTCGGATGGCTACCGTATTGACAACTATACCAGTACGGAATCATGGATAGAGGATGTGCAACTAAGATTGATGCAACCTCAGCAAACACCGTGCAGTGGAGCACAGTCGGCCATTAAGCTGCCGAGAATTCAGTTACCAAAATTTAATGGGAATTATTTAGCTTGCCAGGAGTTTCATGAGCTATTTACGCAGTTGATAGATCAAAATAATTTAGGAGCAGCACAGAAGCTTTGGTATCTCAAGGCCAATCTTTCTGGTGAGGCGGAAGCTCTTATTCGCCACCTTTCGATTAGCGTAATTATGAACCAGCATGGCGAATAATTAAAGAAAGGTACCAAAATAGAAGACTTCTAGTAAATTGAAATTATTGGACTAATTCACAAATTGTGCTACAATGGATTGCATCACCACCATCAAAATTCACAAAATTTGTAGCAAACTGTGTTACCATAATTCAAGAGCTGACAAAGGGCACTGTATGGCAACATGTTGAATCCGCAGATAGCCCAGCATATATTGTCTCACGAGGAATGTTACCTGCACAATTATTGTGCAACAAACTTTGGTTAAATGGACCAAGTTTTTTAAAACACCCTATAAGGATTCAATCAATTCAAATGAATTTAAATGCCTGTATGCCCGAAGAAAGAAAAACAAAGTTTGTACTAACAACCATAAGCAGTAGTACGAGCATCGTCCGTCAGACAAACCACAATACCAACTTTCAACGACTGCAAGAAGTATTAGCACTCATTCTGAGATTCGCAAACAATTGCTAACTCCCAAAGGAAGCACGAATTTACGGAAGACCAACACCGATTGAAATTAACACTGCCGTCAAAATTATTGTGCGAGAAATGCAAGAGCATGATTTTTCTGAAGACCTCAAAAACCTCAAAAGCCAACAATGTGTATCCAACAGCAGCCAATTGCGAGCCCTAGTACCGTTTTTGGATGAAGAAGGAATAATACGAGTAGGAGGTCGGATCCAGAATAGTAAATTATCTTTCAATGCAAAACACCCAATGCTTATCACCTCAACCAATCCAATTACAAAACTAATATTTGCACACTTTCATCAAGAATGGCTACACGCACGACCCCAAATATTGTTATTTTTAACTCGACAGATATTCTGTTGTCTTAATGGAAAAAATGTTGCCATTCTACTGTAAGGCAATGTGTTCGATGCGCAAGGACACGGCCTCAGATATTAAGTCAATTAATGGGGAATCTACCAGCCGAAAGGATTCAACAATCAAGACCTTTCCTACATGTTGGTGTTGATTTTTGCGGACCTGTGCAAATCCACTTTCAACTTCGAGGGAATCGGCCAATAAAATCGTATATAGCCGTGTTTGTCTGTTTTTCAACGAAAGCAGTCCATTTAGAACTGGTGTCAGACTTAACATCAGCCGCATTTATTGGATGTCTGAAAAGATTTATCGCCAGAAGAGGAAGGCCAGCCCAAATTTGTTGTGATAACGCTACTAATTTCATCGGAGCACACTCAGAATTAGATGAATTATCTGCGGTCTTTCATCAGAAAGAGGGTAAGGAAGCAATTCAAACTATGTGTAGCAACGAGAGAATACAATGGTTACATATTTTTCCCCGATCTCCACATTTTGGAGGTATGTGGGAAGCTGCAGTAAAATCGGCAAAATATCATCTAAAACGGGTTTTGGAATCTACTGTCCTAACATATGAAGAGCTTCAAACTGTGATTTGCCAGGTTGAGGCTATATTTAATTCACGGCCCCTTACATCAATGTCATCAGATCCCAATGATCTACAAGCACTCACTCCTGGACGCTTCCTCATTGGACAGCCACTAACAACGTTAGCCGAACCAATGATAGAACCATCAAACATCTCAATTACAGTCAGATGGAAGTTAGTAAGATATTTGCACTCTAAGTGATTAAAACCTGTTTAAAATCTCGATTTCCTGCAACCATACAATTTTATCCGGCGCATACACATATTAACGTTTCGTACAAAACCGGTATTCGCCAATCAAGCTCATGAGGAGCTTCCGTGCACATACACAGTCTGCGCACACATACATGAAAATCGGCCGAAAGCTCACGAATTCCGGTATATTCAAAATCCTGATTTGGGAAGTGCTATATATTCGCTCTATGACTATCAACTCATCAGGAAGTTTAGCGCATCGGTCAAAGTAGGATATGATAGGCTGTTACCCGTTATTTTCACCGGTCGCGATTTTACCCTTTTATTCAAATTCGGAGTTAAGGGGGGCAGTTTCGGTGGCTAGGCTCACTGGAGAAGGGTGAGTCCGGGGCGCCACTCGCTTCACTTGATACCGAAACTGCTGGCAACCGATCCACCGCCCTGAAGCGAGAAGAGAACCAATCTTGTTCCTCCCTATAAGAATTCTGTATCACGAAAAGAAACGTAGATCGACACTGCGGACGCGATGCACCATCACTCACATCGAAGAATATAAATTGTGAACGCACTTTACTTTTCGATGACAATGTCGAATTTATTCCAACGAGAAAACTCCTATCTTAATCTAGTTCAATATCACGCGCTTAAAATTCCATTATACTAATATCAAGCGATCTCATTTACTTATGCTATCTATATGAAATTCTAACATAAACGCAAAAAAAAATAATGTGCACACTACCTTGATTTTGACTTGCTACGCTGTTTCGTTGGGGCCCTTTCGCCCACGCCGCTGCTCCGATCGTTAAATTCGTCTTCCCGGCCTGTAGTAGCGCTCCAATCCGTTTGTCGGTTGTCGTTCTAAGATATTCTTTCGACTCGTACTTTGCTTTCAAATAATTCCAACTTCAGCACTTCTCCTGTTGACTCGGTCAGTATCTCAGCCAGTTCCGGACCACCAAAAAAAGAACAAAGGTTTTCCAATCAGGATTCAAACGCTTCTTCCTTGGACATCCGTCCACTTACCGGGTTCATAGTCAAAGAGAACGATTTTTCGCTTCCCGGTGCCCAGGAAGACTTTTGGCGGCAGCGGGATTTTCAAATTCCGTTGATCGAACTCAACAGAGTCCATTCTCCTCTAACCGGGTGTTGAATTTACATTTCACCACGAGATCCATTTTTGGGACATCATAATTTCCCCTCACATTTCGTCTGTCAGTTGACATTTCGTGGCATTTCTCGATATCAACACACCGTCTGACTCCTCGACGATAAAGTAGCTACTAATTCGGACGAAATAATTCGAATTCTGCTTCGTCAACATCAGCTTTTTATTCTTGTGGGTGGAGGTAAGTAGTTTCGCCTTATTATTACGCTTTGCATTCCATATTACGATTGATCGACCTGGCCGCAGAAATTGTGAGCCGAAAGCAAATTAAAATCGTCGTCGCCTCGTTCTGCCAATATTTTCCTACGTGCCTTCGAGAGTATTTTTAGTAAGTGCACGTAATTAATAGTGGGTATGTAAGTGCATGTAATTAATAGTGCTTGTTATCAGTGATCTTTGCCGCCTCGGTTCTGCTCCTCAGTCGCGACCTACCCACTATCTGTGGCGATTGTCCCCGGCCCGTCGGAATTAGGTCAAATGTTGACGTAGGTCCGGGTTCGTTTGAACATCTCGAATCAGCCACAGTCGCGCGTTTAATTTTTGGTTGTTGATGCCTGATGTCGCGTGGATCTCGCGTTGATGGTGACATTGTTTATATGACGATCGGGCTGTTGTTTGCAACTACAATGTATTTTTGATGTGCGTTCGCGTCACTGCATTCGTGTAATGTTCGTTGAAGTCGAATTATCGTTGAATCTCGATCGATCGTGCCTAATAACTTATTCTACTGCACTAGTAAACTAATAGTACTACTAAACTAAAAGTAGAATTTGTTGATTGTGCATCGTCAATGTGGCCCAATCTCCATCGTTCTCACCTCCAAGAGGACGGTTCCTATTAGACCTTCCTGCAAATACGCGGCCGTAACAAGGCGAACAGGGTAAATGAAAAATCGAATTATCGTTCCTCCGCCGTTTCTTCTTCATTTTCTTCAATCTGGCATATGATACTGTGTATGATTCCGAGTGTAGGAAAAAGCATCGCTCTCTAATGGGGAATGGATTAATGCATGGAATCAAGATGCATGATTCAGCCATTAGTTCTATGCTTTCGCGAGTAACCACACAAGAATAAATTGCTAGATTTTACAAGCAGCCGTTAGTACACAACACATTCTTCATCACTACTTTTCCTGTTGGGTCAGTCATCGGCACCCACATCGAATCCATTCAAGTAACGATCGAAAATGATCGCTATAACGCTTGTAACCACTATTATTCAAAATTTGCAGTTTTTTTTTATTTTCGAGCTCGGTGAATTTGGTAAAAATAATAGGTACAAGTGTACATAAAACACGCCGAAAGCATTTTTTTTATTCCGAAGGCTTTAATATAAGCCCAAAAGTTCAAATTCGACGTGTTGTGTACATTGATATGTTGTGTACAACAGATGACAAATGTCAAACTGATAATGTCAGCCATCTTTTGTACTCATCGTCGATAGCAACGACAACCGACCACCAAGCGGTCAAAACGAAAAACAATGAATTAAATAATAATTTTTGAATTTGAACCGGTCCATACATTTACGCTTTCTACAAAATGTTTAGCTATAAATAAGAGATTCGGAATGAAATAAAGGCAGTCTGTTTTTGGTAGGCCAGCACCTTTAGGCGACCTTTACAGACTATAAAGCGAAGAGTAATTGTTTGATTCAAGTAAATAAGACCTCGCTGGTTCACTTGGCCCATACTGGCAAAGCGGCGGTTAAATTCGCCAAGTCAAGTATTGCCGTATAGTAACCAACCATAGTAACACAGAAGATCACATTTCAGAAGTTTTGATACTAACTGTACACACTATTATGGCAGTGTATAAAAGTCATTGTAGAACGACAAAGTATTGACTGTGTATCAGACGAACGTTTTGACTGTGTGTCGAGAAATAAAGAATTTTACATTTTTAACAATTTTATTGGCTGATCTTACAATTATCAGGTGTGGGGTTAGTGGATTGTGCGCGTTTCCTTCGATCAACAGTTTAATTGTGTGTTAGGGAATTTGTCAACATTTATGTGTTGGTGGGCAAATTTGAATTGTGCGTATTTCTTTAGATTGACGATTTGGTTGTAAAGTCAATAGCGATGTCGGGACAGGAGACAAAGAAAGATTTAGTGCAAAGACTGAAAAGTTTGGGATTAAAGTCAACAGGGTGTAAGTCAACGTTGAAAGAACGTTTAGAGGACGCCGAGAGAAGAAATGGCGATCATGTCGAAACACGTCGTCGGCGAACATGTGCCAGTGGAAAAGATGCAGACATGAGACAGAGATATGTCGATCAAGGAGTCCGAAGAGAGACTTTGTATTTCGACAGAAGACGCGAATCAGATAGTAGCCATTCGGGTGAAGATGTCGCCAGCAGCGGTAAAGCTGTGCATAAGCCGACACCCGAATTCTGTGAAACCGAAGACAGTCACCATGATGAAGCTGACGAAGACGATAATGTGACAATGTTGCAGAGACGATTGTGGAAAGCAGAGAAGAATCTTTTGGAGAAAGAGATTTCATTGTTAAAAAAGGAGAATCTATTGTCGTCTAAAGAAAGTGAAAGCGTAAGGAAGATCGAGATTCCTGAAAAATTATTACATCCATCCGAAATGGTTGAAATAATTCTTGCTTTTGATCCTGGCTTAGAATCAAGTTTGACATCTGTGCTGTGGGTAAAAAAATTAAAGAAGCTTCAGAAATTGTATCGATGGAGCGATGATACTCTACTGCATTGTGCATTCATGCGATTAAGTGGTGTCGCTAAATTATGGAAATTTACTGTAGATGATGAAATACCTACTTGGCAGGAGTTTGTGAAGGCATTCTTGAAAAAGTTTCCTCCAACTGAAGATGAAGCAGATGTTCACTACCGGTTGGTTAACAGAAGACGAAAATTAAACGAAAGCTATGAAAATTATGTGTTTGTGATGTCTAATATTGGCAAGCGAGCATCATTTTCGGAGAAAGCAATCATCAAGTACATAATTAAGGGTATTCGAGATCCAGCTATTGAGAACATTCTCATGATACAGAACTTTAGTACGGTTGATGACCTGTTGCAACATTTACGGAACTATCAGGCGTGCAAGTCGACTGCAGTTTCTACCTATTCAGCAAAAGCGAAGTCTTATTGTCGTCATGCAGAGAATGAAGTTAAGCATCAGGTAAAGGAGAACGAATCACTGATGCAAGGTAACGTTAGAAGCAAAATTAATTTTCGTTGTTACAATTATAATGAAAAAGGTCATATGCTTAGTAACTGCCCCACTCCCTTAAGGAAAAAAGGTACTTGTGTTGAAAGTTAGCGCACCACTGTTGAAGTTTTGAGCAGTACTGTACGAGAACGAAGGTATGACAGGAGAAGAGAGAGATAATAGAAGATAGAGTGTGCTAGGAGATTGAGGGAGAATCATCTGGAATTTGATCTTAAGTTATTTTGTACGTTGTAGTGTGAATTAAAAGAATTAGAATAAAAAGATTACAACAAGTCAGAAGTGGGATAGGGGACACAAAGGTTTCGTTCAGTTATTGTGGTTGATCGATCGTGAGATATTGGATTTCGCAAGATTTTGTCGGCACTGTCGAAATAAAATTTCGTGTTTCATTCATTTGCAAAATGTGCTTGTGCTGGGTTAGCGACAAAGACTGCATGGAAATGAGTCAAAAGGGGTCGAGCGTAAACCTGGGCATCGAGGCGAAGGCAACGTGTGTGCTGGACGGGAATCAGAGTCTTCCAGATATCGGCGATCGACATCTGATAAGAATGTTTCCTGACATGTGTTCGAGTCTACCCAGTTTTGATCCAGTCGAAAATGATGAAATCGGCAGATGGCTGGACACGATGGAGGAATATGGCAACTTGTACGGGTGGGACGAATCAGCGTTATTACATTTCGCGGGTACGAAATTGGCCGGGGTGGCAAAAACATGGCGTGACTCGTTATCTCGAGTGTCCACTAGCTGGCTGGAATTTAGAGAATTGTTATCGGAAACATTTCCAGCTGCACAATCAAATGTAAAAGTTAGACTCGCCGCACAAAACTATCGACGGCGTCCAGGACAAAACCTGGTGGAGTATTTTTACAATAAATTGGCTTTGTGCAATCGTGCAGAGATGATGGAAGCAGAGGCAATTGAATGGATAATGGATGGACTGGGTAACGATCGCTATCGGGATTATATAGGGTCTCTACGTAACTACCAGACTGCATCGGAGTTACTGCGAGATCTAAAACTAGGAGCTGAGTATATACACGGTGTGTCCCACGGAAATCGGAACTTTTTCAAAATATCCTATATACATAACGCCATCTATTACTGACTATATGCGTTGGAAATGTTCATCCTTCCCGAACATTCCAGTCCAACATTCATGACATTTGGTTCAGTAAAAGCCGAGATATCGCGTTCAAAGTGACAGTGAGTTTGTGTCATCGGTCGAAAAATGAACTTCGAACAAAGAGCGAATATTAAATTCTGTTTTAAACTCGGTAAAACTTTTACCGAAACGTTTAATTTGATGAAAGAAGTTTATGGTGATAATTGTTTGTCCCGTACCAGAGTGTATGAGTGGTTTAAGCGGTTCCAGGCAGGTCGTGAGGACATACAGGACGACGAACATCCAGGTCCCTCAAAAACCATTGTTACTGAAAGTAACATTGAAAAAGTACGTGAATTCATAAAAAATGAGCCGAAATCTTCATTGAGATACATGGAAATGGAACTGAATGTGTCCAAAAATTCAGTTCATCGCATTTTGACCGATCATTTGAATCTAAGGAAGATCTGTGCACGATTTGTTCCACACAAATTGACCGACGACCAAAAAATGCTTCGAATCCAACATTGCTGTGACTTGATTAAAGAGTTAAAAAAGGATCAAAACTTCAAATATTCCATCGTGACTGGTGACGAAACGTGGTGTTTTCAATATGATCCGGAAACCAAGCGTCAAAGTTCTGAATGGAAGCACCCAAAACAAAAGGACCCAAAACAAAAGGACAAAAGGACAAAAAGGACCTTAAAAATTCATTCGACATGCTAATTGAACGTGCAAAACGTTGTATCGCAGCGGAAGGAGACTATTTTGAATAAAATGGAAGTTATTTGCAGAAATAATGAGTGTTTGCTTTTATTTCGAAAAAGTTCCGATTTCCGTGGGACACACCGTGTAGATCGGAAGCGAACGGCTAGTACAGTTGTACCAAATAGGTCAAAATATGCTGTACCAAGTACGAGGGACGGAGTTAGATGTTTTCGATGTCGCGAGCTTGGACATGTGTCATCGGAATGCCCGCGATATAAGTCAGGATCGTGTTTCAAGTGTGGCCAAACTGGTCATCGAGCGAAAGAATGTAGAGACAAACAAATAATGTCACCTGGTACTAATAACCGTGTTCATTTTCAAGTTAGTGCAATTAAACAGCAATCTTCGCTGAATACACACAACAAATATTGCAAAGTCGTGAAAGTGAACGGAATTGAATTGAATTCGTATGTGGATATGGGTAGCAGCGCGACAATCATGCGCGAAAGGGATGCGTCACAGTTTGGCTATGGACCGTGTCAGTCAACTGCCTTAGAAGGGTACGGTCATGGTACAGTGATGGCAATTGGATCATTTATCGCGAACTTGGAAATTGATGGTGTTGAGGCCGAAGTGGAAATTTTAGTTGTTCCGGACAAATCGCAAACATTTTCATTGTTAGTGGGACACCAGTTTACTGAAAAACCTCATGTAAGAGTAATTAGTGATGCAAACGGACTTCGCGTAGAAAACAGTATGGTTTTTGACGGTGAAATTAAAGACAAGGAAAAATGTACGTTTAGAGCGGAACAGGCAACAGTAATTGCGAATAATTATGTCGGACATGTAGTGGTAAAAACAAATAAAACGAATATGGATTTATCGGTTGATGGTGGAATTCGAGAGACAGGTGAACTTATTCCGCGTTGTGTCGTGAAAACGGACAAATTCGGACAAACTATTATTCCAATTGTGAATTTAACTGGCAAACAGATAACAATATGCAAGGATGAAAAAATCACGCGAGGTGTAGTGTTCCATGTGATGGAAAAGGAAATAAATGATAAAAATATGCAATTGGTCAGAAAGCCGATAGAAAAGGAAGATTTAGAAGCTCCCGAACTTTCTGTACATCAGTTGGACAGGTTGATTGCTTTGTTAAATCAATATCGATCCTGTATATCATTAAATATTTTCGAGCTGGGAAGAACATCAAAAACATCGATGCAACTTTTAACGTATGATGATAAACCAGTATGCTATGGCCCATATCGACTTTCGTATGCCGAAAGAGAACAAGTAAAGGGTATAATTGAGGACCTAAAAACAGCTGACATCATAGAAGACAGCGTTTCTCCATACGCTAGCCCGATTTTGCTGGTGAAAAAGAAGTCTGGAGAGACACGTTTATGTGTCGACTATCGTGCATTAAATAAGAATACAATAAAGGATCACTTTCCACTTCCTTTGATAGACGATCAGATAGACAAGCTTAACAACAATCAGTTTTTTACGACATTGGACCTCGCAAGCGATTATTATCAGGTTCCAATGGATCCAGAATCAAAGCAAAAGACAGCGTTCGTGACCCCAGATGGTCATTATCAGTTTCGGAGAATGCCGTTTGGCTTAGCGAACAGCCCTGCAGTTTTTCAGAGGCTCATTAATAACATACTGGGTAATTTTCGATACACAATTGCGCTGGCATACTTAGATGATATCATCATCCGTAGTAAAACCTTTGACGAAGGTTTGCACAACTTGGAGATTATACTCAGGATATTAATAGATGCCAATCTAACACTGAATATTAAAAAGTGTCACTTCTTTCGCAAACATATTACATATCTTGGATTCGACGTATCTGCCAGAGGGATACAGCCAGGAGAAATTAAAATAAAGGCTTTGCTATACTTTCCACGACCAACGGATATTAAAACGCTTCGAAGTTTTCTTGGATTATGTAGTTATTTTCGACGATTCATGTATCAGTTTGCTGTTATTCTTCGTCCGTTGACAGATATGCTGAAGAAAGGCGCTAGCTTTGATTGGACTAGCGAAGTAGAAGAGGCATTTTAAATCATAAAACATAAATTGAGTTCCAGACCTATATTGGCTATGTATTCACCGCACGCAAACACGGAAGTCCATACGGATGCTAGTGCGATTGGTATAGCTGCTGTTTTATATCAGGAACAAGAAGATAAGGCATGGAAACCAATATCATACTACAGTCGGAAGACGACACCAGAAGAGTCAAAGTATTCATCAATTGAACTGGAAGCGTTAGCCATAGTGGCGGGACTTGAACGGTTTAGAGTATATTTAATTGGAAAACCGTTTGTGATCAGAACCGATTGCAATAGTTTGAAGCTATTGTCGACAAAAAAGGATATGAATGCTAGACTGGCTAGATGGTTGATGCGCTTAGCTGAGTTTGATTATAAGATCGAGCATGTACAAGGAAAATCTAATGTCGTGGCTGACGCGCTAAGCAGAAATCCGGTGGAGAATGCTTGTGAAGTATCTGAAATGAGACCAACAATTTTCAATGTACACATTAGTACAGATTGGGTGGCTGCTTTACAGAGAACTGATGCTGACATTATAAGCGTACGCGACAAGTTAGAAGCAGGTGATCATAACACGCACGAGAAATTTACAATGATCAATGCCAGAGTCCAAGAACAAGTTTCGTTTGTACGTTCCACGAGATTTAATTGACGAATTAATTCTGGAAGCTCATCGAGGTGTAGCGCATATGGGAATTGACAAAACCTTGTCAAAACTAAAGGAAGCATATTATTTTCCTAACATGAGGGATCAAGTCACTAAACGATTAAATCGCTGTATAGGATGCCTGTACCAGAAGACACTAACCGGCCGTAAGCCAGGACTACTTCACCCGCTGGAAAAAGGGAGTCAACCGATGCAAACCATTTATATGGATCACCTTGGACCCTATGTGCTTTCGAGCAACAATAATCGATACGTGTGCATCATAAGAGATGGCTTTAGCAAATATTGCGTTTTGGGAGCCATGCCAGATACGAGTGCTAATGCAACGATTGAGTTTTTGCTTAATTTTATGGCACATTATGGTAAACCGGAACGTATCATAACAGATCGTGGAGCTGCATTTGAGTCGAAGGATTTTAGAGCAATTTGTGAAAACTATAATATCCAGCACGTCAAAATTGCCAGCCGATGTCCTCGAGCAAATGGGCAAAGTGAATGTGTCAACAAAGTCATTACCAACGCATTGGCGATAACGAGTGAGGAACACGAGCATGCAGATTGGGATTTGCGTCTATTGGAAGTGCGATTCGCCATTAACACTGCAATACATCGAGTAACGAAAACATCGCCATCGCATCTCATCTTCAAATACCCAGTGCGAAACTTTATGGAAAATCCACTTACCACAGAAATTAACGAGATCAACGCAACGTCTTGGTCTGATGCGGAATCTGAAAACAATTTTGAGACGGTGGCTACACGATTAGAAGAAAATCGATTCAAACAAAAACAGCAGTATGATTCGCATCGGAAAAAGCCGCCAGAATATGAAGTCGGTGACATAGTGTTAATCGAAACAGAACCTCCAGCCACTGGTGATAGCCGAAAACTGGAACCGCGATTCAAGGGGCCCTACGAAGTTGTTAAATGTATCGGGAATGATCGGTATCTAATACAGGATATCGAAGGCGAACAACAGAGTCAACGAATATTTAAAGGGATTATTGCGGTCGATAGATTAAAACTAGTGAAGCGGAAACCGACAAGTTATAGCAGCAACTTGTCGAGGACGACAAGCAGATAGCGTGGCCGAATGTTGAAAGTTAGCGCACCACTGTTGAAGTTTTGAGCAGTTCTGTACGAGAACGAAGGTATGACAGGAGAAGAGAGAGATAATAGAAGATAGAGTGTGCTAGGAGATTGAGGGAGAATCATCTGGAATTTGATCTTAAGTTATTTTGTACGTTGTAGTGTGAATTAAAAGAATTAGAATAAAAAGATTACAACACTTGTTACAGTTGTGGTAAAGATGACCATTTAATTAAAAACTGTCCAACCAAGCGAGTTTTAAATTTGAATCCCTCTGATACAATGAATAGTGGATATTTCGTTAATGTGGTTTTAGATTTGTCAAACAATTGGACTGAATTAAATTTCAAAATAAAAATAAAAGGATTAATAGATACGGGTAGTCCCATAAGTGTAATCAAGCAATGTACGTATATTGCCAAATTATATTTTACAAAACCTTAATAAAAACAATAAAAGATTCATTGGAATTAACAGTAGTGAGCTTAACATAATGGGTAGGTGTAATGTAACTGTGACCTGTGAAAATTATTTTTACAATGTCGAGTTACATGTTGTAGATAATGAAACGATGGGTAACAATTTGCTGTTGGGACGTGATTTTTTGGACAAAGCTTTGGCAGAATTGTCTATAAACAATAAAACTATTTCGCAATTTACAAGTTTAGATACGTTAGTCTACAGTTTCTACGGAGATTAATTTACCAGAAATTTTTAATATCGATGTTGAAAGTATTATGAGAAGACAATATTCTGAGTATGAATTTAATATATGCAGATTCGAAGTGTTTTTGACACCTATTATGTAAATGCTATAAAACCAGATATTCCAAAAGTTGATTATGAAACGCATATTAGGCTTACTTCTGAAAAAATTATTTCACATTTGCCCCGACGGTTATCTGTATTTGAAAAGGCAGAAGTCAAAAAAATTACTGACGATTTACTAAATCAGGGCATAATTCGTCATAGCGACTCACAGTTTTCATCATAGTCCTAGCGAAAAAGAAAAATTATGAATACCGATTATGCGTAGATTATCGAAAGATATAAATTATTTGTATTTTAAATTATTTGTATTTTATATTTTATATATTCAGTAATTGGATTTTATCTGTTGAATAATAATAGTAAATAAATAAATAAATAAATAAATCATAGAAGCTGCGAACAAAAAGTTTTTGAAGCACATCTTCCAGCAAATGAAAGCTGTGAATATTACCAAGAAGTTGGTTTCGAGAAAGAGTGGCAAAAAACAGTTGATATGGTTGGTCTACCGTCATCTTCACAAAAACAATTAGATTATGAAGCATTAAAGCAGAAATATAGAGTTTTATACTTCTCTATCATATATAATTTAATCGCCCATACATCGACACGTTTTTCTTCAATTGATAAACTTCAATTTTTCGAGCTTTTGAGTCCAAAACATTTCACAAAGTATTCAAATTCAAACCAATTTCCGGAAAATCTACTATACAGGCTAGCAAAAATATATCCGAACACTTTTGATTTACTGGCTGTAAAGAACGAACTTTTAGTTGTCTACAGAACGGATATGTTTCAAGACTAGTCTCCACGACAAATGATAAACTTTTTATTGGAACAAAGTTTGAAAAATGCTTTCAAAAAAACCTTTCGCTTAGCAAAACTTATCGGTACTATACCAGCTACAATTGCATCCGTTGAAAGATCTTTCTCTGCTCTAAAGCGAATTCATATTTTTAAACGATCTACACAGGGAGAAGAAAGATTGAGCAATCTTTCGCTTATTTCGATCGAAAAAGAACTTATTGAGTCTATTAGAAATAAAGACAGCTTGTATACTCTAGTAATAGAGAAAATTGCCGCCAAATCAATAAGGGTGGTGTTTTTATTTAAATAGCTTGCTGTTTGCTTGTGCATATAGCAAACAGTTTTTTTCCATTGAAGAATTACTTTTTACTGCCCTATGTATAGGTGACAGTCACAATAAAGTTTTGATTTTACTCCTGAATTTAACGAAACTAAAAAATTTTCATATTTTCATCTTAAAAGGAAGCTTCGAATTTTTGATGCAATGTTTCATTTTACACCATTTTTTTTTATGTTTTTCTTTTTTATTTAAAAGTTTATTTTCATTTTTAACCTCACCTTACTTATTATTTTTGTTATAACTAGGCAAATACTTTTACCATTGATACATGAATGTTATCTGTTAGAGCTGTCAAAGCGAGTAGACGTTGTCTCCAATCAGCTGTGATTTTCCAATTGAAAAACAGACTAAACAATTTTTTTCGTTCCTTTTTATTTTGGCGTGTGTGATTTGAAAGTGGTTCTCCTGTTCCTGTTAATCTTGGATGCCGGTGATATGTTTCAATTTAGTATTAATTTGTAAAGTAAAGTTAAGTAATCCCAGGACAACCCTCGTAAGTCATGTATAAGATGAAGCATATCCATTTTATTCGTAATTTGTGGATTCGTTTTTTATCATATCAGTAAATCATATCATCATATTCATATCAGTAAACGCATTCAGGAGAATTCAAAGAGTGCGGAGGGGGAATTCATGTATAAGATGAAACATGAACACCCCAACAATTATCACACGGTGATGTGCAACATTAGATCATTTCTTGAGTCAGGTAAAACTCCAGGCATCGAGTCAGCAGAAAATAGATCATGTCACCATGAACAGAATTAAGGCAGTATTCTGGTCTAGAGGATTGAATTTGAGGAGATTTTTCGGACGCAATAAAAAAAAACCATAAAACCGAAACATACATTTTTGGTGAATCCTGTAATAAAAAGAATGTGAAATTCGTCTGACGTAGGCGATTTGAAAAAACTTTTTTTTTCACAAAATGGAGTCCATGTAATAACAAAAGACGCTTTTTTGCCTCATTTTTTCAACTTTGGGGATTTTTAATAAATAATAGAAAAAAAAATTTGAAAAATCCCTACGTCGGACGATAACCAAGCGTGTTAGGAGGGTTTGTGCGAAATTTCACGTAAATCGGTACATTGCAACTAGAGATATCATGTTAACCGTATCAGGAAAAGTAGTTCCAATAAAAACGCATAAAAAACTTGGAGTCTCGTTTGGGGCAGTTAGTTGGCGTGCCACAAAAATAGCTGTAACTCCAAAAATGATTCGAATTTCCAAAAATCCTTTTAAAAGCTTATTCTTAAAGGTCTAAACTTTGTAAATATGCAAACAAACAAAAATCGATTAGGTCAAATTTCTAGACCAGAATACCCCCTTAACATGTAAGATGAAGATCGGAATGCTAGGGCAGTTGTTGTGGGATCGCTGAGTAGATTAGATCGAAGAGAAATATTCGCAAAATAAAGTTTATAGTTGGTGTTGTATAAAATTATTTTTTTAAAAAGGTAGTTCGGCCGATCGACTACCTAAGTCGTACGGGTCAAGGGGTTGAAGCTGGTACAGAGCTTCATTACAATTTTTCAATCAATTTGAATACGAATGTGGAGTGAATAGCTCCACTATACATTTTACCCCTGATTTAAATTAGGTACCTAATCAGCGCTAGGTGAACTTAAAGCTTGGTGCGCGGACCCTTGTCGGAATCTGTATTCTTTGAAAAATACTTTGAAAAATTTCGTGAACAGTAACTGTTTTTCCTATGAAAATTTCTTGCGTGACTGGTGGTGTATTTTCCACCGAGTGTCTTTTTTATTGGTGTGTGTCTGCGATAAGATATCGATAGCTTTTTCATGAATAGCGAAAGTGAGTGCTGCCAAGTACGAGCAACGGCAATAATTGTGGCAAGTGCGGAAGAGTGGTGAAGGACAACCACCACAGCATAGCATAATAGGGCTTTTGCGGCGATAGGTGGTTTCATATCGCCTGCATTGGCATCTCCCCTCAGGAATACAATTAGGTGACAGTGAAGTGGTTCTGAGGTAAATGCGATGCTGCTTTAAAAACAAGCTGAAAAGACAAAATAATCTCACAAATTGAGTCAACTCACCGGTTAATAAAAAAAATGGAGGGAAAGCTGGCAAATATTCAAATTGATGCGATTAAAGAACTTAAAAAGCCTTCATATGCGGACATGTTAAGACAACCAAGTAAACCAAAGCCCAAGAAATTCAATAGAGGCATCTTAATCAAGCCAAGAAAAGAACAGGATCCTAGGAAAACCATCCAGGATTTGAAAGGTTAGGTTAGGTTTTACTGGCTGGCACATGGCCACACATAGACCTACTGGTCCATAATGATACCAGATAAATTGACCTCGAGAAAGAAAGTTCAGTCCAAGCGGCTATCAAAGGCCCCGGACTTTTTCACGAACTGAAGGATGTCCTTCAGCTTTTGCTCTGCCATGTACGAGAGATCCACCAGCCAGGGCTCGCCAAAGTATCACAGTCTGGTTTTCCCCAGTGCCGGGCAGTGACACAGGAGATTTTGGATAGTTTCTGAGATCCCCGGCTCTTGACACATCCTACAGGTGTCGCTCGTTAGGAGTCCCATTTTCATAGCATGTGCTGCTACAAAACAAAGGCCAGTAAGTCGTTTGCAGTCAATCCGCGTTAACTCGAGAAGGTACTTGGTCGATGCGAGATTGTATGACCCCCACATGATTTTGGTTACCCTGCAGGTCTGCGCGTCGCACCCTGCATCATTTGGAAGTCGATTGAGTACTTAATCGTTTGGATACCGATCCCGAGAGGGGAAGGCTAGCTCCATACTTGGCTAACGCATCCGCCTTCTCATTTCCATCAATATCCTTGTGACCGGGAACCCAGAAGATTCTGACTCTTCTGCTGTTACCCAGTCTGTTCAGGGCCTGAATACAACCAAATACACACTTCGATTTTTGTGTGTGGGACATCATTGCTTTTATCACCGCTTGACTGTCTGTAAACCTTTCTTGTGATTTGCGCACCCGACCATTTGAAAAAAACGATAAAACCTTGCGCACTGAAGACTCCAGTCGAATATACTAAGCCAAAGCGAAGTGGGGGCGTAATAATCAAAACAAATTCACTGGAGAACTCAGAAATTTTATTACAAGAAATAAACGAGCAAATTTTCACGGTGGTTTAATATTTAACATAATATTTATAAAAAAAAATTTTCCATCGTCCTCTAAAAGAGAAAACGATGGAGACTGGGCAATATTCGCAATTTATGAGTTTAATTCTAAGTAGTATTAGGCTAAATGGGTTAGCTATTAGAGTCACGAATTTAATTTAAGTTAGATCAGGTTAGTTGTTGTTACAATCACAATCCCCGAATGCAGTGTAATTAATATGAAGTCAGTTGATCATCACAAGTCATGCCGAAGGAGTATACGATGAATGACACATAAGTACAAACGAACATTTAACGGACGCACAACTCAGTCGAACATCTACACATCAAACAGCAGAACAACACGATTAAATTGTGGATATGAACAACACCATAGTTATCAACGGCAATGACTTAATCTCGAGGCTATCCAAAATGCAGGAATATCTCCGAGATATCGAGATCCGAATCATTGTGCCACAAATCCACACACCCGGCAGAGCAATGTATGGGCTGAGTCGTACATACTGACGACACCAGACCTAGGCCAACAATTGACCTACATACGACTGGTACCGAGTGTATGCCCGAGTTGCTGATTCCCGAACGCGAAGGATAGTCGCCATACGCGTAGGTAAACCGAGATCAGGAGGACATCAGCATACGAGTCAGGGCATTTTCACATCCGAAACTTGCGGCACGCACGAGCTTTCACACGGAATGTCGGAACGAATCATCACTGTCACTGCCGACTGGATTCTCATCTGATAGCGATCAGATGGAAGAAAACCGGGAGGATTGCGGAGCGGTTTCCTTGTCGAAGGATAGAAATTAAATGCAGAACTCTCACTTACCTGGAAAATGTATCTAAAAGCTGCGAGCACCACCAAATCGATTCGCCGACAACACAGTTGATTGAACCAAATGTTGACATTTGGAAATGTCACGAAGGGGAAAACGTCAGATAGGATGTCCCAAATCAGACTGTCCCAAATTGGATCGCGAGGTGAATTCGCAATCCAACACTCAGACGATTGAAAGCGATAGAGGGCGAGCGCCTGAAACGTTATTTGAAAATCCCGCTACCACCACGAAAATTTTCCTGTGAGCGGGATCGCAAAAAAGGTTGCTTTTTGAATTGAGCTGGGTGAGTGGACGGAAGCATTGAATCGCTGAAACGAAAATTTACACATTTCTTTTTTCCTTTGTTTCCGAGTGTGGCTACTGGATTGGAATTAGAGAACTTGCGCCGACGACGGGCGATTTCAAGACTGGGAAGCGGCAGGAGAAGCGAAAAGCGTATTATTTTGCTCGTGCCGTAACTGATGTGTGGGAAGAACGACGGGTGCAAATATTGTTACGGAGTAACAATAAGGGCCGCACCGGTACAATCATACATACTTCTAAGTAAACAAAAAAAAGAAGGGGCAAGCTTCCCCGAGGAAGACTGCCCGAAGAGAAAAGCCGCGGAGCCACCACTCAGCGCAGTAGGAAAACGTTGTAGCCACCACTCGTAGGGTATTTAGGTCAAGCATTAGCGACTTAGCCGCCTTGTGTTTTATACCCGGCGGACAAAGGATGTTAATTTAGGGAGACGAGTTAACTACGCGGTTTACGACGAGGCACAACGAATTTCTCTTATATCGACACAGCACCACCACTCGGGAAGAATATGACAGCACCGAGAAACTTACCCATGTATCAGGTTGGGGGTACGCTACCAAGGTGCCGGAATTCACACCAATTCAAAAAAAAACAAAAAGAAAATTATTTAAATTTCCTTTATATATATTTATATATACACTTTTATATATATGATAGTAGAAACACTTTGTGGAAATTGTGAAGAGTTTGTTAGCCCTGAGTGGTGGCGTGATAAAGATCTCGGCGTTAGAAGATTAAGTGTAAAGAAATATATCGGCGGTGTGTGAACCGAAATTGAACGTTAACAATTAAATTCATAAATTGTAATAGAGTGTGGTCGTACTGGCTTCGGTAGTTGCGACTGTAGGCATATTGTACAGAACCATAGCATAGGAGATTTGTTGCGAGTTAGGACTTGGTTTTGTTAAATAAAGTAAACTACTCGAATTTGAGATACGTGTTAGTGAGTCAGTTTGAGATTCGTGTTAGGCGGAATAAGTGGCCGAGTGGGTGTAGGCAAAGTTCGTGGAAATATAATTGTGTTGAAGCTCGACCAGAAGTAAGTGGATGTGAAGTATTGATGCGCGATTGCGAGATATTAAACTCGATTGTTTCGATTGTTCAAATATCTCGAAACATCTCGATTATTTAAGTTGGACTCGATTGTTGCAATCGAGATAATCGAGACAATCGCGCGATTCGAGATAATCGAGCGATTCGAGATAATCGAGCGATTCGAGATAATCGAGACAATCGAGCGATTCGAGATAATCGGCCGATTCGAGATAATCGAGCGATTCGAGACAATCGAGGCAATCGAGACAATCGAACATCTCGCAATCGATCATTCGGTCGGTCAAGTCATCGACAATCGGTTGACGGCAATTGAGTGAGCCATAAAGCACGTTTCGTTGGCGCAGCCAATAAAAAAATGTTCAAATATTTCAGCAAAAATATTAAGTGTTATTATTTGATCAAACTGCAATTTTTTGGGAAATATTGATGTATAAAAGGATATGTTTATCTTAAGTTAAAATTAAGATATCTTTAACTCTTTGGTGGCGGTGGGCATGTTAGTGTTTAAGCACACCAGTATACACAGTACGCTTGTAGAACCGCTTGTGAAGAATAGATTTGAATGGATTGGATATACTATTTAGTAGATTTTTTTACGTGAGCATACATATGGAATGTAATGATCAGATATGCATGGAAATTTGTATGGCTAGCATTTATCATGTATAAATGGCTGGTAGTTTTGCTAAAACTATTAAGTCTGATCAAAGTGTATGATCAAATATTATATGAGGTTGAGTTTTGTCATGCTGTTAAGTATGTTAAAATAAAATCTGCTTTTAGATAGTGCAGTTTGAAAGCATATCATTTATCCAGTATTTTCATACTTGCGAGTATTTTATTCAAATATTCAAAAAGGTTTTAGGGCAAAAGTACCTGAAATCGGCCAATTTTGGGTTAGAGTGGTTTCGGACATAACGGGCCAAGACCTATTGCTGTGATACAAAGATTTCGGTTTTGTAGGGGAGTAAGGGGTTTTTTGGCCATAGTTTGGCAAAAACTGCCTTTACCGCGCTTTCAATGATTGAAAGTGGTCGGGGAGTACAATAGTGATATTTTAAGGATGAAAAAATTTTTTATGGGGAAAATTGGGCAAAAACGTCGAATTTTTCCAAATTTTTTTTTTTGCGTAGCTTGAGTTCCGGAACATTTCTGTGCTGTTTCGGGGGAAAGTCCATACAAGTCTGGGAAAAAGTAGCCTAGTTTCGAACTAAATAGTATATCCAATCCATTCAAATCTATTCTTCACAAGCGGTTCTACAAGCGTACTGTGTATACTGGTGTGCTTAAACACTAACATGCCCACCGCCACCAAAAAGTTAAAGATATCTTAATTTTAACTTAAGATAAACATATCCTCTTATACATCAATATTTCTAAAAAAATTGCAGTTTGATCAAATAATAACACTTAATATTTTTGCTGAAATATTTGAACATTTTTTATGGGCTGCGCCAACGAAACGTGCTTTATGGCTCACTCAATTGCCGTCAACCGATTGTCGATGACTTGACCGACCGAATGATCGATTGCGAGATGTTCGATTGTCTCGATTGTCTCGATTGCCTCGATTGTCTCGAATCGCTCGATTATCTCGAATCGGCCGATTATCTCGAATCGCTCGATTGTCTCGATTATCTCGAATCGCTCGATTGTCTCGATTATCTCGAATCGCCCGATTGTCTCGATTATCCCGATTGTCTCGATTATCTCGATTGTCTCGATTATTCTCTCGATTGTTTTGGCGCATCGATTGCGATTCTCTCGATTGCGATTATCTCGATTGTTTTGAGGCGCCGATTGCGATTATCTCGATTGTTAAAATATCTCGCAATCGCCCATCACTAGTGTGAAGGGCCCCTAGGTACATTGGGTCTTTGGGTCCTCGGGAAATTAATATTGATCCCGAGATCAGGGGTCTAGTTGAAGATTTTAGACGATATCCGGCGAGCCGAGTCTTGCTCGCGGTTCTAGAGGCTCAAATTCGGGGTGAGCAAGTGGCGCCCACGACCCGTCTTCGACGAGTTAGTCCGGAACCCAAAAGGAGCCTCAGCCGGACATCCTTCCTAGGCCGGGAGGGTAACAACATTTCGTGAAGAATAAAGAGTAGCTGTGAAGAGCGAGTTTTTCGAGGAGGACGAATTGCGGAGGACATCCGAAGGTTCGATTACTTTTGGCGCGACCTCAATCAGCGGAAAAGGGCCCCATCGAGGGAGAAAGCCTCATCGTTGCGATCCAGAGCCGACATTTCCAGAGCAAGCAGGTTAGTTAGTACATAGTGTTCAAATTGTTATACAAGATTAGATAAAATTGAAATGCAAGTAAGATAAGTCAGATTACCTTGAATGGTAACGCGGTAGAGATAGTAG
The DNA here is from genome assembly GCA_963978885.1 of Nemotelus pantherinus. Classification (NCBI taxonomy): domain Eukaryota; kingdom Metazoa; phylum Arthropoda; class Insecta; order Diptera; family Stratiomyidae; genus Nemotelus; species Nemotelus pantherinus. The sequence goes on along the minus strand of OZ022264.1, from coordinate 195,656,826 downwards.
TGACGAATTTATAGTACACGTTAAGTGCAATAAAGATTGTAATTATAAATTGCGCCGGGGTGATTGTGAATTTCAAGTCGTGCGTTGTTTGTTACGAACCGTCTACCTCTTCTCGCTTCAGGGCGACGATAGCGAGGCAGTTTCTCGAAATAGAAGCGAGTGGCGCCTACCCGCGACCTTTTCCTTCGCGAGCAAAGCCGCCCGGAAACTGCCGCCCTTGTATCTCAGTTAGGGATAAAGGGTTTTAGTGCGCGTTAAAGATAACGGTGACAAAATGTCAAGCAAATACAATGCAGAAATGACTGAGAAGAAGCTTCCCCGGCTAATGACGAAGGGTCTTCAAAGAAGATACAAAACAATCGAACTAAAGGAAGGGATAAAAAAACCCTAGCGCATCAGAGAAACACTAATGTTCGAAGAACAGTAGAGGATTTGTGCAGATTTTGAGCGTATATTCTACCACTAGCTGCATTTCCTACTCAAGTCAAATATACCCCTAGTAATGATAGACCCCAAGCCAATTAAACTTCGATGACTTCATCGAAAGTTACAGCGATAGAAAGGTGTTTAGGGTTGCCATCCGAAAAATGTGCAGACCTTAAAAAATGTATACATTGTTTACTTATTTTCATTGCAAATGTTTGCAATGTGAATACTTAATGCAAGCATAAATTGGTACGAAAATAACAAAAAGGCCTCGTGCTGGGAGCTCTTTGCTAGCGCCGAAGCCAAAAATATGTCATATCTGCCTAACGCTGAAGTCAACCTGCTCTTCGAATTTCGTTCAGATCCGATCACTGCATTGGAAGTTATAGGGATACAAAGAAATTTAAGGCTACCATTCGCAAAAGTTTTCAAAATTTCTAGATCCTAACATTTGGTGTTTGTTTTCACTACAAGATCACTAAGATATGAAAATTCTATGAAAAAATCGCTTACTAAAGATATGCCAAAAAATACAATAATGACCATAGCTGGCAACCCCATCATTCTTTTTCTAATTAGATTTTTACTGAATATTACCTACAGGAAGTTTAATTTGCCAGTTTAATTTCGTTATGATTCCATGACTGTACTGAAAGCTTAAGGCAAAGAGTATTATTTTCCATAGCGAATTTTCAAAATTTAAGACACCAAAACTATCATAGCTAGCAGCCCCAACCGAATTTTTCAACCAAATTTCTACCAAAAGTGGCACTGTGTGAGTTTGGCTAAAATCAAATGACTAGATCAGAATTTATAGGGCTAAATACAGTTATTTTTCTTAGTGATTTTTCAAGATGGCACCACTGGTACAGAATTGTCTGAATTTCAAAATTACTTCTAATCAGATCTGGCCCTATTCAATACCAATACATGCTGTAAATTTCAACTGTATCTGATTATCGGGTCGGT